>VXAZ01001324.1:1302624-1415102 GCA_013399875.1 Gymnorhina tibicen
AAAAAAAAAAGGCACTGAAACATCTGCTTAGCAAAGTCCCTGCCTCCTGTAAACCCCATCTGGACCGCTGTGGAGATGATCATATCGCAATATGGTGGTAGCTACCATTAAAGGAGCTATTAAGAAAAATGTATCAGCCTTCCTGCTTTCATGACAAAAACATTCATCAGTCTCCTGTGATACTCTTCTGGCATCTTTCTAATCTTCATAAATACAGCCAGAGCTGCACCTGAATCTGCTGTTGGTTGCAGATGTGAGTACGAAACAGGTGATGCACATGAATTATTTCTCCTGTAGCTTATTTTCTTAAATCAGACATAAAAATCAGACTTCCACAACGAAACACACAAGATACAACCTTCATTTTTATGTGGCAGAAACCTTAAATCTATTGTTATTGTTGCAATGAGAACAAAAAAAAAAAAATCTGTGTTGATATACTACAGACAACAAGATTACACTTCTTTCTGAAAATGTCAGTGCTGTTAAAAGCTGACATATCTAAAGGGACTGAAGAGTAGAGTTCCCTGTTTATCCACCAAAATCTACACCACAAGAACTATAGCAGGCAGTCAAGATAGCACCTCTTCTTAAAGAAGGCATTCAAACACATAATGTAAGCAATGAGGATAAGGTTCTGAGGGCATAGATTGCACACAGGTTCCTGAATACTACCATACTACAGCATAGCAGCTGACCTGTTTGCCTTATACCTGGTGTGCATTCCAAGTATTGCAGGTAAAATTTAGAATAGGTAAATTTAATAGGTAAAAATCTGTGTCATACCCCTTCAGTGATTCTAACTCTCACAACTTCTCAATGCCAGAGCTTTCAGAAAAAATACATCCTGTGTAACAAGTAACTATTGAAAAACCCATTAATTTTCCGTTCTAACATATTCACTCACATACGTCCATCGGGCAGGGTAGGGTATGTATAATTCTGCACACTTTCAAGTGTTCTGGGGAGAATTAATGGCCACTGTCTACCTGAACAACTCCATGGCTTTGGGTACAGAGTCCCATAGCCTCATCCTAAAGAAACTGAGGTGTTATGGTCTGGACAAGTGGTCCTCGTGGTGGGTGAGGAACTGACCAACCACACCCAGAGCATGGTGGGAAACTGCTCCTTCTCCAAGCGGGGTGCCCAGGCACTGACATTAGGACCAACGCTATTTAATATTTTCATCACCCACGATCTGGATGATGGGATCAAAGGTGCCCTGATGAAGATAGCTCACGATGCCAAAGTGAAGGGGATGTAGACACTGGGAAGGGAAAGCCACCCTGCAGGAATAGACCTGGATAGGCTGGAAGAATGGGCTAACAAGAAGCTTGAGAAGTTCAAACGGGCAAGCATAAGGTCTTGCACCGGGGAAAAAACACAATGCAGGTGTGTAGCACAGGCTGGAATGTCACCAGCTGGGGAAGAGCTCTGTGGAGAGGGACCTGGGGTGCAACAAGGTCGATATGAGCGAACACTGTGCTGCTAGCTGCAGCAAAGCAAGGCAACAGGAGGCTGGGCTGCACCACCAGCAGAGACACACAAGTCAGCACCCCAGTCTGCTCAGTGCCTGCCAGGCCACACCTGGAGTACTGTGTTCAGTTTTGGTTCCTGCTATCCAAAAAAGATGTGGACAAGCTGGAGAGGGTCCAGAGAACAGCCACAAAGATGATCAAAGGACTGGGAAGCTGCCATGTGAAGAAAGGTTGGGAAAACTGGGCCTGTTCAGCCTTGAGAAAAGAAGGCTTAGGGTTGACCTTATCACTATGTTCCAGTGTTTAAAGGATGGCTACAAAGAAGATGGAAACTTCTTGTTTACAAAGAATCACACGGAAAAAATTAGGCATATGGGGTACAAGTTTCTCCTAGGGAGATTCTGACTGGACACGAAAGGAAAATTTTTCACAATAAGAACAATCATCCACTGGAACAATCTCCTGAATGAAGTGGTAGATTCCCCAACACTGGACACTTGCAAGACTTGGCTGGACAGGGTTCTGGTCCATCTTGTCTAGACCCTGCTTTTATCAAGAAACATTGGACCAGATGATCCTTGAGGTCCCTTCAAACCAGGTGTTCTATGATTAAAGGCAAGTAAAAACTTCTGGTAAGTACTGGTCTTCGCTAGGAACATGAGTCCCTATCTATCCCAAATTCTTAATTTCAACTCCAAAGCTTTTCTGATGACCTGAAATTCCTCAATGGGTGACTATTAATGAGTTTTTTACATAAATGGTTCAATGACAGGTATCTCATGTGCAGCAAACACTCTTTACACTGTTGGGCTCTGTGCAAGAATTGCATGCAAAGATTTCATACTTCTTCCAGCAGAGAAGATTTCACACTTCTTCCAACTTCTTCCTGACATACTGTTGTTTGATGCAGACCCTGAAGGTACCCAATTTAAACTTTATTTCCTAAAATATCTAGAAATACACTGCATATTGCTTCTCTCCTTTTCAAGGAAGACAAGATCTGCCTTGGTTAGCTCCAGATGCTTCCACTGGTTTGTAATCAATAAATGACCACATCACTAATTCATTACAACTACAGTTCTGGGACAGGCATCCACATTTCAAAATGCTGGAACCGTGTTAACAAAAGATCTAAAAAGTTTCCTCCTCAAACTGCTCTGACCTTCGCAGAGGAAGAACTGGTGAACATTCTACACACACACACACACACACACTTTGTAACCGCCCATTCCAAGCTATGACCTTTACTACACATTTGATGAGATCACCACATGCCAATCTTGCCACACATTTCAAGTATGCAAGATGCAAGGGGTTAATTAACATTAAATATATGACATTCAGCAACAGAATGCATGTCAGAATCCGTATAAATACTTAATCTCAATAATTACTTAGAAAGTACATTTCTGCAGTAGTAAATAATTAATCCTTGCTGATCAATACAGAAATGACAGTAATTAGAGAAAATAAGACAGCACTGAAACCATTAAGAGACACTTTTTGAAGTTGGGAGGTTTTTGATGCGGTCATGTTCTTTGTTTACTGTAAAGTTATTCCAACAGGGACAGAAAATCTCGTATTTTGGAGTGTTAAAACAGTCTAATGTTTATTTTAAGCAACATTTCCAGAACTTGTGCAAATTTTTTAAAAATCGCAGTAAATGTCCTACAATTTTTGCATCCCCTTACATCCTAGGGTACCATTGTCCATTACTATAGATCATCCCTGTTTAAAATATTTTTACTTTTGCCAATGTGTCACAAAATGCATGTTTTTCTTTTTATTCCTTAGAATTGTAGAGCAATCTGTTTAGCTGGGGCCTCATTAATTATAATTTCTACTTGCAACAAATAAGATGCACATAAGCAAGCTATTTAAGCCCAAAGGAAAACAAAACCAAAAAATGTTACCATTAAAAGGGCATTTATCAGCTGTCAGACCAATATGTGAAACTGAGTTAGTATTTGAAATACCAGTCTATGCAAATAAAGAAGTGTTCTGATCCCCTCACCGTGGTTTTTTCTGTAAATACCAATTTACATACTGAAACTATGCGGCAACAAAACATGCAGTTAAGCTTTTCTCCTAAAGTTTGCATAAACATGCCAGCAAACTAAATAGAAATGCTAAGTCTGTTATTTCAAGCATAGCCTTTAAAAACAGAATAAAACCTTTAAATTTTCCCTGAACGTATCTGTGCATGTAGAGAATGATTTCATCTTAGTCCAGTTGAGTTTAAGAGCTTTCAAACTGCATTTAAGTTCCAGCATATACAAAAAAAAAAAAAAAAAAAGAGAACTTGAGATATGAGGCTGAGTAAGCAACAAAACAATAGAGGAGTTGGTGTATAGGAAAAACAATATAGTAGTATTAAAAGGCAAAGCATTTGAAAAAAAATCTGGAAAAAAATCTTAGTCCATTTGGAGATCTCATCCTTGTGGTCCCGTTGTGTGAGTTCCAGTTCTCTAGTTACAAAATTATGTGCTTATAAACCCACAAAAACTTAAATGTGGGCCTAAGCTTCCTCTGGTGTACAAACCAAACAAAAGGCAGCACCATGTGCACACCCTACCTACCAAGGTAGTTTGAGATCCAATATTACATTTATGTTTTAACTTCAGGAGCTAGTCCAGGAATATCCTGACACCTGAGAATCTTGAGACAGCCAATGATTAAACATTTTTAAGGGGAAAACCAGCAAAACCCAAGCCTCATTCAAATGTAATGTATATTATAGAATATATTTGGAGGGAAGAAACCAATAATTATCCTAATTAATTGCTGTATGTTAACAGAAATCCTACATGATTTTTACAGGATAGTCTTTGGACTTGCCCACATCAACAAGCACACCAAAAATTATTCTGAAGCAGTACAGAATCTGAATTTGAAGTGAACTACTATGTAATAGTTATATACTTTGATACCAGGATGTAATCTGCATATTTTTAGAAGTAGAAAATAAATACAAGATGATAATCAACTACAAAACAACTTAAGCCAAAGACCGCCCTGCTCTTTGTGTGCAATGCCATAGGAAGAGACCAGGAACTCCATGTTTCTACTACCACTACTGTATTTGCCATCACAGCTCTATGGAGGTGTAATATTAACACAGTGCAAAGAGCAACGAAAATATTTGCAGAGTAACCAGTGCCAGAGATGTCAATTATAAAGTAAAGAACTTCAACACAGGCGGTTCTGAAAAACATGAATAAACACACAAGTAGAAAGACTGGCTTTAAATAGTAAGGGAGTGAAAATGGGCAGATAACATGCATGTCTGAATTGCGGCGCTCTGCAAGTATAGGGATTCCCTCAGCAAATCCCCAAAAATAAGGTTTGGGATCCTACTGGTTCGCTACACAACACGCGATGCTCGATTCGCGCAGGGATGCCTGAGATAAACAGCGTGGTGTCAACGCCGCAGCACAAAAATGGAACATCTCACGCGGAAGTATTCTCCTGAAATGGCAACATATCATCCACAAGGTTTCATAATGGAAATCTCCCTCCAGAAAAGCCCCTCCAGCCTTACTGCCCCACACGGATACAAGGCTCTCCTGAAATGCCCCAGCGCTATTGACCTTTCCAGCACACGGGCATTGCCACTCTTACACTGTGCACCACTAAAAGACCATCTCTTTCCTAAGACTGGACAATTCTGTATCTTTTTTTAAAAAACAAAATTTATACAAAGGGAAAATTAATGGTTATAAACACAGCTTCAGTATATTAAAGCACAGTAAGTGTAACCAAGAATCCCTCACTTTCCAGCACCTTCTTTCTTCATGCAGATTTCCCCCCTCCTCTGGTGGTACAGGGGAATCTGCTTGGGTTTTGATGCTGTTGTTCAATTAAAAAAAGAAAAATCTAGCAGTGTCAGTTATTTAAGTTAATTAATTAATTGCTACTCCATGCATGATATATTCTTTGTTTCCAGTGCTGTTGGGCAGCTCTGCTCATTCCTTGAATCTATATATCTACAATTACTTTTAATTTGAGGTAGGACACGAAAAGGTTTGTCTTCCCTGCTCTGCAGTTTTTCCTCTTTACTTTTACTGTGCTTGCTGCAAGGATTCGGAGCTCTCACCCCGCTGGCTCTCAAGTTCTGAAATAGCAGTGTTGAAGCAAATGTGTGCAAAAAGAGAGGCAGCAGCGCAGGGACTTAGTCACATTTTGCCTGTTGTGACCCAGGAGAAAGAGCAGCATAGTGCAGGTGACAAATGAGAGGAGTCTGTGCTGCCAGTGTAATCCAACACATACCTGTTAAAAACACAAAACACAGCAGGAGCGGTGTTGTCTGTGAGATATGCCTCCTCCAGGAGAAGGTCAATACTGATGAGGATGGAGATACAGGGGCAGCACAATGCAGGGGGATACCTGGCTCCACAGTATCAGCACTGAAAATCTGACAGGGGCCAGTGAGGAGTGGCTTTATCAAAAGCAGACAGATTGATTCAAAATCACTTGGAAAACTGAAGAATTTTTTTCAAGCTAACAATGTTATTCTAATCTCTGAAGTGATTCTTACGACATTGGTGCTTTTATTGTACTGCTGAAGTAAAAGCAGTTCAAAGTGCTTTTGATCTTGTCATTCCACTAACATGTTTAAATACAAATTTTAAAAAAATCTGGGTCAAAAAATAAGTGCTACACTATCTTAAAATAAAAGCTTTTGTAGGTGAATAGCAGAAGGAAAATGCCAACAAGGGCTGAAATATGCAAACCTGGGTCTCACTGCAAGGTTCAAAATTTTGATTAGAACAATCTCAGGAAAGGTAGGAAGTATACACATTCATCCTGTTCAAGTGATTACTTCTGTATTTTCAAGTACATGCTAACAACAACAACAACCCCCTAACTATTATTAAATGGCAAATCTTCCCAGACATTGTTCCACCAATGTAAGAGAGGTTACAACATAATTAGGAATATATATTTCCTTCTCTTCTATGGGCTGACCACAGTGCCATAGGGTATTCACAGGTAACTGTAAGCTCAAAGGATTTCTGTCAGACATTCATAAAAAGAAGACCTGGAAAGAAGCGCTAGAGGACAATAAATGCACTTTTTCCTCAAGAAATTCAACAATACTCATGTTATTTTCGATAAACGTTTTTCTAGATTATTTTACTTTTCAGAAAGGCTTCAGCATCAGTGATATTATTGTGATGTTGTTACCATTCTAAAGTTCTAGGCTCCCACAGAGCTGTTGCCCAACTTGTTTCTCTCCAGTCTCTATCTGAAGAGAGACACACAGCTTCACACTGGTCCCTGGTTCAACTGTACTGCATTTCTCTCCACCCATTCCTCCAAGGTGTCTGTACCCTTTGGGATTGCAGTCCCCTCTTCTACAGGACACCGTGCAGCCCTGCTATTCTTCAGGCTTGCAATCAATCTGTAACTTGGAGAATGCATCATGCAGTGCTTGTTTGCATCAAATGAGAATGTGACACCTTAGCTGCAACCTTATTATCTTAACGTTGTATAAAGTGAATTACCAGAAATTACCCTGCAGATCTCTTTGAGAGTCATCCTTTTTTCCACCCTTTGAGAAGTGTCAAAACTCTTTCTTAAAGATAACTATAAAACTCAATATTCAAGGGAAAAAAAAAAACCCAACAAGCAAAAAAACCACTGCAAGTCTCTAATAAGCATTTCAATTCAATGGCAACTTTTTGCTGTTTAAAACACAGAACACCCAAACTTCTTCCCATAAACATTGAAACACAACCTTTTAAAGCTTTTTAAAAAGTGTTCTCCATTGTCCTTCCTCCCCATCAAAACCCACTATAGTTTAATGAAACATTAAGGCTCTAGAGGAATGGCTTTTTCTGAGCATAACAGGAGTACAATTTGCAACAGCTCTAACAAAAGACAGTAATCTCTTCCCTCCTGTTGGCACAGTAATAGCAACAAAGCAAAACATGGCTTTTGTAGCCAGAGAGTAAATACAGCTTGTCAAAAATCTACTCATCTCTCTTCCTTTCAAAGAAGCATCAGCTTCACAAATCATCTGCTATTACAAAAATTAAATGCTCGTTTGGCCATAAAAATGCTCTATTTAACACTTCAAGTGTACTGTTAGGTTACTACTGCTTCTGTTTTATTATACTTATTACTATTTATCATATGAATCCACTCACCTGAATTGACACCAACACTCAACATGAGCTCAGGACTCGGTTCAGTGATAGCTGATAATTAATGGTGCTGCTTGCATACAAGTTCAAAAATCTGTATCCAGCATTTGCCACAGAGTTGACATAAATACATTATCTTTAGGTAAACATTGGCAGCAGAAAGCCTAGCGCTCAATTAAGACAAGTAAATTAGCATCTAAAATGCACTGTACAACTCGCATTTTATGAAGGCGCAAACCCCCTGGAAGGTCAGAAAATGAGTGCAACATCCAGCACCTGGCAAGCCCTGATGTACAATACTGAGAATGCTTCACCTCCATGGACTGCCTGAGCAGCCTTCAAATCTCAGGTAGCGTCACAACAGAAAAAGAAGATGAAATCAGACAAGTCTTTATAGAACAGCAAAATTACAGACTAATATAGAACAGCATCAGTCCTAGCAAGGGATCTGGGAGGAATATTTGAGCTCCCTATTGCAGGCACACTGAGAATCAAACATTAAATCTTTCAGGCCATATGATTTATTACTTCAAACCATGCAGATCCACGGAAAGGAACAGACTTCCTGTTTTCTCATTACCTATACATTTCCTCGCCACTGCAGAGAAGCCATCAGACAAAGAGTCTATTAGTCACACAGTTAAAGACGTGAAGTGTTAGCTACAAACTGTAGATAACTTAAACCTAACTTCATTATTTCAACCATTTCACCCAGTAAAACAAACCAGATACCAATTTCACAAGTGCTAAAAAAATAAAAGGGAGTCTCACCAATGCCAACAAATAATAATATACTACAAAGACTGAGGAGAACAAAATTAAATCACCCTGCAAAAAGAAAGAAACTGAACTCTGAGAAAAGGGACAAAATTACAAAACTGAAGGACACGATGAAAAGAACACATTAACAGCTTGAGACAAAGAAAAGATGTCTGTGCCTATGACCATGCCAGCAATCAGCTCAAACAAGGCTATACCACACCTGAGCTGTATCCAAAGGCAGCTGTTTCCCTCAGAGGTACGCAACAACCTCTCTGGGTGGTTCTTGGTGCTGTGGCATTGCTAAAAAATATACCGAAAACTGAGGAAACAAAGACTTTGAAATAGATAATCTGGGTTTTTTTATAAACCAGCTCTTCCAGTTGGTACTCGGCTCTCCTCAGGGCAAGACTTAACCATGTCTAACTGGAAAGAAATGGTAAAATGCTTTACCCACAACGACATTTATGAGATTTTCAGCAGAGGATTAGCAGCAACAAAACCAAGAACCAGGAACAGAAATAAAGGTGGCTGAGTAGCCCAAGCAAATACTGACATCAACCATTTCTGCAGTGTTCTGGTAAAGGGGTCCAATAATAGATACATTTGCATTTAGAAAGAAGTAAATGTGTGGTTTGAGAAAGAATTTTGAAGAAATATGGACCTCTTTGGCCTAATTCCTTATCTTTCACCTAAGAAATACTCTCCTTTAAAAACTCTGTATCTATAGCAAGGAGACATTCAATTTTTTCCCCACAAGTCTGAAACATAACTTGTCAGTAAATAAAACTATTTCAGCACGTATTATTCCACTCCATGTCTTAGGGCAATTGAGGAAATTCACTATCATTACATAAAATCCTTTCACAGCTATTCATACAACTACACAGCACTGGAGAAAAATTGAATGATCATGATAAATCATTGCTGCCGTCACAACAAACAACATAAAGAACTCTCTACAAGTTGTTTAGAGGCAAAAAAAGTAAAGATCTGAATACAGATTTAAAATATCCCATTATATTAATTCCTATGGCATTCCATCTAACAGAAAACAGCACCCATGGCCAGATTCTACCAGTTATTATCATAGTTGAAAATTCACAAACAAGGTCAAAAAAATAAATCAGTGCAAAGAAATGGAAGCATATTTTTACCTTATAAATAGTTTAAAAAATTTGTCTGACTCCATCCTTCACAGCAAAGAGCAGTGAATAATATTCCAGCAGATGCAGAAGCCATGTTTATAGCACCATCTCAATCTGCAGCCCATGCTACACATTGCTGATGATTTTAATGGGAGCTACACTCAGATTTTTATAAATGAAGTATACAAAAAAGTGCATTTAATAGTCTAAATACAGACTTAAGCACACGCATATGTTTGGATCTAGTGTTTTACAATGTGAAGGGATAGTTTTCTCCTGGCTCTACTGTTCATTATCTTCAAAAACCATCAAAATTTTATTTATTTCTTCATAAAGTTTTTTTTTCTCAGTTTGGTGTTTGTCTATTTTAAATCCTGTTATTTCATTATTTTTTTCTTTGCTCTTTCCTGCTTTCCTTCTCAAACACAAGCTGAATAAGGCATGTATCATAGGATTTTGAATTTCAGCCAAATTGACTTCTCAGTATTCATACTAAAACCATGGAATATTTCCACATCATTCGAATTAATATTTCACAGACAAATTGGATGACTTGGCAGTTCTTACTGCTACGACTTTAGCTCCATATCACAGTGAAAACTGAGATACTGAATGACAACCTTCAATTATTAATTCTTTCTACTTAATACATTTTGCATTAGCCTTCTCTGTCCATATCAGCAAGTCAGCACCGTAATGATGTAATATAATTTAAGAATCTTCTTTAGAACATCCATACAGAAATAAAATTATATGAACAAACTGCAGTTTGCCCAAGTGACCACAGAAGAGCCACCCCAGAGCTCACTGAACAAGGGTGTTGCCCATTTTCCCAAAAGAAATATCTACCCACTGCAAAGAGTTACAGCTGCAGTACAAATGAACATTCTTCTGTGTCTAAGCTTTAACCAGAATCTTCAGGGTTGGGTTCCAAATGCTTCCAGCTTGGTAACCTGTTCTAGATCCTGTCTCTGTGCCTGACCCAGGACACAGCTGTTTGTGGTCCTGCTTCCCAGCTCAGGTGTGCCCCGTGTTGATGCTCAAGAACTCACCTGAAAATGCTTTCCTGAAAGATTGTAACACAGTTTTAGCAGTTCCCTGGATTTCTTCTGGGTTTTTTTCCCTCCACTTCTGCCTTTTCAATCTCACTTTTATTCTTCCGTACACTTTAATTAAACTCACTGAGCTTTTGAAGTTTTCTATTAAATAAAGGCATATCTTGCACACCAGGTGGGCAATTACAAGCACTCACTGCTCTGGGCTGCTGGTGAATTTTTCAAATTAACTCACCTAGCTCTTAGAAGAGTAGAAACACATCATTAGACAACATTCACATTCAAAGGAGGCATTAGGAAAAGTGAGACAACTGCATTTCACTTCTTTTTAAGATGTAAACAAAACTGATGATACATCCACTTATGAGGGAACAAGCAGAAGAGGCAAATAACAGTAAGATATGTGGAAGAAGTTCTCAGGACTGCAGCATTTTGACTGTTACATTTAAAGACTTAGTTACTGCTTTCCTGTTTCCTGCCAGAATTTTTTGGCAACTCTACGAGAGAGTCAAATGCAACACTACCAAAACCAGGTAACTCAAATGAAACACTCTTTTGAGTTAGCTGTTTTTATCTAAGCTCTGCACACTATGAGAACATTTATCTACTATTTCATGTCTAATAAATCAGGAGTATAAATCAGGAGTAAACCAACCAAATAATAACAAATACTGTATAATATCAGTCATTCGTTGGGTCAACGTGACAAAAAATCTGCTTGAATAGACTTCACTAAACAACATTAAGCAGTAAGCTGCTTATTTACAGTTTGTCCAAGCAAAAGAAACAAAGGATTTGCAGCACTTTGCCTTAAATGTCTTATTAAACCCAGTATAAAGCCATTGATATTGAGCATTGGCCAATACACAGCTGATAGAGCTTCCGGAAGAGAGACAAAATTCATGACAATTCATACAAGCAGTCTTTAAATCTGTTTCTTTACCCCTGCCAGACTGATCAGACCATGCTAAGACTGTTAGAAACCAAGTGCAGAAGTCTAGAGCCATGGCAATCAACATCCCTGAACGAGCTCCCAAAATGTGCCAGGAAGTGGTGAAAGCTGACCATGACAGAAACATATTGCAGCTCTTGAGACCTGCAGTCCCACACAGATGGACATTTCTGCTGAGACTGGCCAGGAACACACATCATCTCACTGAAACAACACATCTGTTGGCTGCTCTGGACAACCACTTTCAAACTCAAATGAACATACAATTTTCAAGGATGGGTGGAATACAGGGATATTTGACAAAGGGCAATTCAGCCAAAGAAAAAGACAGAAGATGGGAAAAGTAATAAATTAACTCACCCAGCTGTACAAAACTCAAGACGTAGAAGAGGGCCAAGATGATAAAGCAGCAATGCTGCTGTTCCCCATTTGCACCTCTGGAGATTTGCTCAGCCTTGTTACTGGGTGAACCCACAAACTGGCAAGAGAACCAAATGTGTGTAAATCAGAGTCCACTCAGAGTGTCCAAAGACCTGTACCTGGAAACAGCTCCTCAAATGGCATGGCAGAACCTTCTGGCTTCCCCTCCTGTTGCCTTCAGAGATTGCATAATTGATAAAATATGAGGATCAACACTGATTGCAACGGCAAACCTGGCTTTTAATGGCAATCAACCCAAGTTATAACTGGCTGCTCTAAATTAAGCAGTGACACAGCACAGCTCTAGTTCCTCCAACACAACTGACTTTTATTAGCAATGTTACATCCTTTAAGTGCTCAAGCTACTGCTGTTATCTTAAATACCTCTCACACTGGGAACAAATTTACTTACCAATACTCTCAAAGCAGTTCTTTAAATCTCAGGTCACTAAATTAAGCAGTCGTTCAAGCAGCTTATGTCATTAATCATGAGGAGGCAAAGTTCTTATGATTTACAATCAAAACCAAAACTAATTTTCTCTCAAAGGCCAAAACAATTCACTTGAACATCCTTAAAGGAAACATGAGAATGAGACAGTTCATAACAGCTTCAGACAAACCTACTGGGGTTCAAATGATTGCATTTGGCTCATGTGACTGCAGGTATTTCTTTTCAAACTTCTCCTTAATTTAAAGATTAAGGAACAAGACTTGTCAAAGCATAGATTTTTGGTGTGTTTTGTGATTCTTCTGGCTGAACAGAATACAGCTCTCCCTGTCCACCCCTTGCACCCTGGGGTTTCTTTTCCTTTAAAAAGGTTTCCATATATGCAAAAAAGCCCTCAAAAAAACCCCCAAATTTGTTCAAGCTTATTTGGGACTATTTAGTCTATGTAGGCAACACCACGAATGGCCAACAAGATAAATTCTAAAAGACTAGAACTCATACTAGTGCCCTATGTAGCCTCACTGTTACATCATCTTTTCAGCTATATTGTTTAATCTTGAACATTTATCACAAACTTTTCTAATCTCTTTCTATATGGTCTCACTGAATTTCCTAGACACTGAATTCATGGTAAAAAAAAAAATAAAGTATCTGTCTCTGAAGTAGCTATTTGCTTTGTCAGGGAATATGGAATTTAAACTCCCACTGTTATTTATAGAATAGGTTCTCTATGGATCTTCTATAGGGAACTCTCATTGAAGCTGGTGTAAATATAAGTTCCAGAAATCAGTGAGAAGTCCAAAAATGTACCTACAAACCATTCCACACCTACTAATAATTTCCTGGTGGACACCTCCCCAGAGTTAAATTCTAAAAATTATGTGACCTGTTCAGGACATGTTAAAGATATCTAAACCTTCTACATCACCGAATTCTCTCTAGAGAAATATGATGATACTCAAAACACCTTTCTTTGCTCATGCCATCTAGATTGCCTTCAACATTTATCATGCAATCTGGATTACTTTCAATACCAATCCTGATACATTTCAAAGGAATTTAACTTGCCTTTGCTGCATACCCTCATCTGAGCAAAATAAAAAAGCTAATGTAATATTTATAAGGTAATAAGCACAAAGAATCTCATAAGAATGCGTTAACTAGGATATAGATGATCCATGATCCCCCTAAAACTATATTATACTCTATATAACATGATTTACAGCAAGTATTTCTAAAGTAAATGTATTTTTTCTTAACATTTGTCTCTTTGAAAGGCTACATAGAAATGGCAACACCAATTAATATTTTACAATATTATGCATAATAATAATAAAAGTCTTCTAAACTAACATATAGAAAAACCAAAATTTCACATTACTTTTGAAAAGAGGGTTTAACAAGTTAGGAGTCACATGATTTTTGTGAAATAGGCACATTTATAAAATGTGTTTTTAAGCCATTGGCAATACAGCTGCGCTTTGCTGTTACGACAGGTTCATTTCCCCTTTTCAGACCAGCAACAGCAGCTTGTGCCACATTTCAGATCAGGTGTTCTGTAAGCCAGCTGCCCTATATGCTTTGGTGAACTTCTTAATTCCCAGACTCAGTGATTTCAAAGTAACCTAAACTGCTCCCATGAGAACTTTTGGAAGCTACACCATGATACGTGCTGAATCCCCCCAAACTGACAAAGAGTGATGAGCCACCTCAGCACTAATCCTAAAATCACTGAAGTGCAGCAAGCGTCCTGAAAGGAAGGGTTAGCAACACATGGACACTCTGCAATCCCAGAGCTGGGCCGAATTTCTGCCACCACAGGTAAACAGATTTGTGTGTGCGTGTGCCTGTGGGGGCACACACGTACAGACATCAAATCACTTGTTTTAGTAGAAAGTTTCAACTATAACAAGTGTTTCTAACTATATTTGGAGTGTGAAATTTTATTTCACATGGAATTCATGGATCATGCCAAAGGCAAATGGACTGGTTGATTTTTAATCAGCTCTAGTAAGAGCCTAAACTCATGGATGTAGAATACAGAGTTTGAGCTGGTTTGGGTTATTTTTACCTCTACATAGGTCAAATTCTCATTTGACTTTCAGCAGTAATTCACACTGCTTAAGGTCACCAACATTGCAAAAGACATCCTTATAAACTGCTTGAAACTTCAGCTTTGTACTCATACTCTTCTCGTTAAAAGGCTGACAGTTCTTCTAGTTGTGAGAAGAGATAAATACTTCATAAATACTTGGAAACAATTATTTCCTGCTTGATTTTCTGAAAATTTTGTTCAGCATATACATTAGTGCTGCCTTCTTCGTTTCAATTCTAATCCTTTTTGCTCTATATCACAAGTATGCGCAAATAGAATTTTAGCATTGTTTTCCTAATGATTGTAGCCACTGATTCCAAAGAAGGACTAAATTAACAAACTCCTCTAGGCATATTTCTATTTTATGTGAAATAACTTCTGGGAAATACTTTTCCTTGTAACTTACTTCATACATTCCAAGATTCATAATTTGCAACCCTTACCTGTTACATCTAAACACAACGAATTCAAGAGTGTCTTGATCTATCTTACAGTGACCACAGAAAGATGTTTAGGAGACGTATCTGGAGTAAAGAATCCAGAGCCAACACATTTTAAGGGACAAAATAGTGTAAAAACATACAGCCTTTTACAATTACGAGCCCTCTTCAGGGGAACTTGATTCTCAAGCCTCACCGGTGTGATGAGATCAAGGGTAGAAACTACTCCCATTGCAAGACAGGATGGAGAGATCACAGTCTTGAAGGCACCTTTGTACCAAGATTTGGGGCTTTCTAGATTAGGAATTTTATAATTCTGGAAATAAAGGTTATATTTGATTGTCACTAAATAAACAAAATCACTGCTGAAATGAGTTCTCACGGGGACATTACATAGAGCAAATCACCCCTGAAAATTTCCTCCAGCTCTTATTCTTAGCAGACTTAAAAAGAGAATCAAAACAAGCATATCTAAAAAGAAGTCAAACATTACCTGGAAGCAGCTTAGTGGTTTCTCACAGAGAACATACAAAAGGCCAGAGAAAACCCTTTGCCTCATATTTACTGCAGAATTTAGAGGCTTAAAGTACTTAAGCTGCTTTTATGAAGCATGTAACATGAAACTTTCATCTAGCTACAGTCTTTAGGCTACACACTGCGGCAAGATTAAAAGAAAGGTGGTCTGGATGAAAATGGATTCCTTTTGCTTGCAGCCATATTTACTATATCATTCATTATAGTGAATGAAAGCTAGAACATATTGACATTTCCAGCAGAAAGTTTTAGAAAAAAAAAACAAACAAAAGAGCTAAAGAAAATAGAGACTTTTCACTCTATTAGCTGAGGACAGCACATAGAGAAACAAGAAATCTTCACTAAACCAGAACATAATGAAAGCAATTTTAAGGTATTAACTTTGCAAGAGAACAATATTCCTTGCTGTGCAAGAAATCCCATGTGGGCTTGCTCCTTCTCTCACTTAAGATGAACAAGGTCCTGCAAATTAATGAAGCAAAATCAGTGTGACACCACATCACCACGTGAAGGAGTTCTGCACGCTTCTTCGGAACTAGGTAGAAACAAATAACTGTATCTGAACCTGCCAGGAAACAGGATGGATGGTTTTACAAGCTGCCTTTTCTGAAAACTACAGTGCAACTGGAAATTGATTCTTCCCCAGGTAAACAATGTCAGTTCTACTCCTTCTGAGCAACTGAGCTCTCTTGCAGTGCAGATTACATGAGACTACAGGACCAGGTGGTGCACTGAAGAGGCAGCACGCTCAACTCTACTAATGTGCTACTAAGGTAATTGAAAATTCAGCAATACTGCACAGGGTAATTGAAAGACACAAACAGCTTTGATCTAATATTGCCATTATCTAATATTGCAAACATCTATCTCTCAATCACATACACGGTTGTTTTAAGATCATAAAAACAATTTAAATATAATTATAATGAATGTTCAAGTCTTCTAATTTAATAAGGCTACATCTGGTTTTACTACATCAAATTTCTTTTAATGTTTTATTATATAAAAGCAATTAGGAATCTACAGGCAATACAGTCGGGGAAATTTTCTTATCAGAAAAGATGTATTTGGTTAGAAGCCTTCTTACAGAAACACCACTCATAACGCTTATACTGAGCAACACCTGCCTTTGCCAGCTTTTAGGACGGACATAATCACTTTTGCTTGGTAATAAAAGGAGAGAGACAATGATCATGGAATATTTTGAAAACTGAGTACCTACATTTCCAAGCCCTCAAACTGAGCACAAAGAAAGAAGTTAGAAGCAAAGCTGTAGGGTAAGACATGCTTCACCATAAAAAAAAAGGAAAACAGCTCTACCCATCAAGTCTGACATGCAGGTGAGGGACGACTTCCTACACCAGCTGTCTTCCTGGGGCTGTTCTTACCTGAGGCAATCAGGAGTTTGGCAGCCCAAGTATCCTGTGCCCGGGACTGACATGTTAGGTGGTCCTAATCTGAAATGGGACTGCCAAAACGTGACCCCCCTGGCAAGTCCAACTGGCTTCTGTGTTGATGACATACAATGGAAATTCAAGCTACAAGGGATTTAACAGCCACTTAAAACCTACTTTGTGTAGTAAAGCAGACACTAAGTGGCAGGAAGAAAGCGTCATTGTTCTGTAAGCCAGTAAACACTAACTCATACTTAAGAGTTGGGCCAGAGCAGATTTTGCAAAAACTAATCCCAAACTTCAAAGTTAAAAAGTAAAGAAGCTCCTACAGCTTGAGCAGGCTGTGGGATATGACAGGTGGCTTCTCCATGAGAGGGAGACAAAGGAGCACATTTTCTTATTTAAAAGGTATGGTCACCATGCAAGAGAGACCAAAATAACAGGCATTGCCACCAACTGTAGAGGCTTTGAGGAAAAGAGAAATGGAAAATGTATGAGGCCATTGTATAAATTATTTCCCTGATCCTGCCTCTCTCCATCCCTCTATTCTTCCAATAAAACATGCACATTTCAATACTGGAAAGAATTACCTCTCCACGTGTTTCCTTCATCAGCCTGGCACACACTGTAAGATAATAAGGAGAATGAATACTTTTTCCTTCTGCCAGATGTGACCTGGAGTCAGAAACACCCCAGCTACAAATAAGTTCTACCAGCTCCACAGGAATCCTTTATTTTATTTTTAAGTGACTTAAATAATCTGAAAATTACTTGCATCCACAAATTTTCAATCACTGAATGGTTGGAGGCTAATTGGAGAATTATCTTTCCAGCAGGGAAGTACTCACACTTATTTTGCATGGCAGGTTCTGCTCACTGTTAAAGTAACATTTGCTTATTGTCTCTACCAAAGTACGTTAATAAATGCATGGTTTTGAAAGAGCAGATAACCCTTGGAAACAGAATCCATCCAGTGGCATACTTGCATCCTCATGGCACCAAATCCTTACAGTTGAAGGGTTGGGACATATCCACTTTGCCATGCCTACAAATCACCCTGTCCTTCTCCACAACCTTCAGACGCACGCAGACCTGGAAATTTTGTAAATATGCTTTCTTAGCTTTGTCCTGGACAGACATTTTTATTCTTTGCAAGCATCCTCTTATTACTCATTCATATTGGCAAAAATTTTGCTTATTTGATTAAGACTCCATGAGGATAATATGCTGTGGTTCTAAGTCGCCTGATGTGTCAGGAGAAACAAAAATTACAGCCAAAAAAGCATTAACTCCATCTAAGTTTCAGCAGAACCCAGAAAGGATGGCAAGATCTTGCCCAGGTCACTTTTGCAGATCTCCAGTTCCTAACACCGCAGCTGCAGGTGAATTGCCATAGCACGGAATTTGCTACAGCCACAAAGTTTCTTAGCCATGACTTGGGTGGGAATTTGCCCCAACAGAGAGCCTGAAACTGCTATGCCATGCTTCACTTGAAACCTCTGCTAGGTTATGTTCACACTCGCACTTGTCAGCAGCACAGACAGACCTCAGGATCTCATTAGCCACTGCATTTTAACAACATAAACCAGATTCCCCCACCAAACAGAACAAACAAATCCCCACAACCCCACAGCATAACTTATTATTCTCTAACACAGTCAGACTTCAAAGACAAACTCAGAAAAGCAATCAATTTTATCTTTTCAGAGAGATCAGTTCAGAGAGCTTGGCTTCACTCTCTGCCCAAGAAAAAGAGCTTTATGTGATCCAAGATGGCATGTTCTAATAGGAAAAAAATGACAGAATGATGCACATTAAAATAAATGAGGAGTGGGACTGCAGAGGCATAACTGTACCTTCTCTCATAAATGTAGATCAAAAATTATGAGGAAATTGATCACATGGGGGAATTGCAAAATTTTAAATAAGGTAACACTAGCTGCATTTAACAAATAGAAAAGAAATCTGTAAAAAACACGGGCAACATTGTAATAGAGTACAAGGAAAAAATTTGATATGGACAAAAATTGTCTCAGAACACAGTGATGAGAAACAGTTGTGTCTGTCTGTGCTTGTCTGAAATCACAGCTATTAGTAGCACTATTAATTGTATGAGAACAGCACGTTCAGCTGTGATGTCACTGCATCCTTATAAACACATTCAGCCCAAGGAAAAGTCCTGAACCCTCTCTAGTCAGAAGGGGAAGCACATTTAGAGCTGAATGGAGTGGATGTCTCATTGTTCTGGACACGTGGGAGAGCTGGCAGATTTGCTGCCCCTCTGTACTGGACCATAAGAATATACTTAGAACACATCAAACATGAGACAGGCCCACAGTGCAATTGTGCACAAAGATTTCCAAAAGCTTCATACAACACATCTTGCAAAACACCCTGCCTACAAGAAGCAGGCTGACAAATAAGCAGTCAAATGTCACAAGTATTCTCAGGCTGTAATTCAATTAATGCTTTCAACGATACAACTATTAAAAAAGATGTACAGTGATATCAATATTAGTCATCACAAACTTTATATCAGCACTTTTAGAGCTCGATTCATGTACCACATGCATCAGTCCTCAGGTACTGTTGTGTTTACTTGATCTCTTTATGTCACTATTTGAATGAAAGGTTATACCTGATTACATAGAAAAAAATAATGATCAAAAGGAGTGAAACTTCAGGTAAGTTTCACTTAATGGACTGGAGACAAGATGATAAATTAATTCACTTAGTGATGGTCTGTAATCCAGTGACTGACTACACTGCTGGTGCCTCCTGCAACCACACCACTGGCAGAAAAGCACAATATCTTTTGCCAGTGGCCAAAGGCAGGTGTCACTGCTTTCACATTTACTTCTTCAGACATCATTTAAGTAGGAATACCTGGCCTATGCCAACATGATAAACATTCATGGATGCTATGTACCAATAGCTAAGCTATTAACCTATAGAGGGGCAAACCAGAATTTGATGGATTTTAAAATATTGCCTGTTAGACTACATAGAAACATTGTAATGATTTTAAAACAAAGTAAAAGAAAATATTGAAGGGCTTCCATTAGACTCAGCAATTCACAGCACATAGTGCATTCTCCATTACAGAACAGCTTAACTTTTTTTTTAACAGTTATTTTAATTTTATTCATCACATTTCTATTGAGTTTAGAGAGAAATAGATGTGCCATGGCTCCTCCTGTAAAATGAAAAAAAAATCAGTTTATCTGTTTGCAGTAAATACGAAAACAAGTCAAAGTTAATGATGCCTAAAGGCTATTGCCTATTTTCTGCATTACTACAAAACGCCTTAGAAATGAGCAAGGTCCATAAATCACTTGGCTATTCTGCAAATCTTGTCATTACACTTATAATTTCTTGCCCCTCTTTGGGGTTTAAGGATCTGCTCATCACTGCTAATGCTTTGCATACATTACAGATCTAAGTTTGTGTCAGACAAAAAACCACAGGCAGTAAAAAGCAAATTCCCTTCAGCCTGTATCTCCTCATTGTCTAAAGTTAGTAATGCTATTTAGTCATTCCTTGCTTTTATGAAGAATAAGTTCTGCTTCTCCACCACTTTCCAGGTTCTCATTTAAAAATCAATGAGACTTCAAAAGAAATGAATACATTTTCTTGAAGGTGCGCACAGTTCTTCCAGAGCAAGCATCAAAGCTGGAGTAAATTTCTATAAACACTTCTCATTATTTTTGGAGCATTCACCAACTCTTTCAAGCATGCTGGGGATTTCAAATTGGCCAGTAGGAGATGTCAGTAGATCCAATTTCTATGGTTTCACAGACAAATTTACCTTTTTTGTTTTCCTGAGATAAATGATTATTCAACAGTAGTCTGTCATCGCCCCCGCTCCTCACTTTTTAATTGTAAATGCATACATTGCAAATCAAAGACACTCAAGTTTTGAGCTAATCAGACTGCACTACAAATAAGCATTTGAAGAGTATAAATTAAGGCCAGTACTGCCCTAGTACATATTCCCACAGACTACTGCTTCACAGCTTCATTCCCATTGGGTGAGGCCACACAAGAGAAAGACATCAACGTGCAGAGGTAACTCTAAGAGTCAAAGGGATCAAACTCCAGTTAAGATGTCCTTGCATTACTAATTGCACACACTTTAATAGATAATTCTAAACAGTAAAAAATATGACAGCATATCTCAGGTTACTGGACTGATAGGAGTTGTAGATAGGCCTTTCCCTTTTTCATTTATAAATAAGGCTAGACGCAATATTCTTAAATAAACCTGCTTGCATATGCATCCCTTCTACACAATCCAAAACAGTCAGAGAAAGAATGCAGACTCGTCACTCAGGTAAAATTCCTCGGCACAAAAGGAAGCTGCATTCAGCGGCTCCAATAATTTCTTCAAATAAGGCAGCTGATTGCAACTTCAGAAAGCAACACCAAGTGGCTAACAGGAAGATCAAAGCCTTTTACTGTCTGCACTGAGAAGATTACACTGTTAGACTAAAAGCAATACAAAGACTGATAAAAGATGAATCCGTTTTCTGTTGGAACTGAGAAGTTTGGACATTAAGGTATTTGGGCAAATTTTCATTAGAAGTCCATATCAGAACCAGCAGTCTCAGTTCTAACATTTATGGTCCTTCCTTTCCTTAGTTCAGAAAAATACTTTGAAATGAATGGATGTAGTATTATTGCATAGCCAAAAATAAATTTGTAGCAGAACTAGTTAATTGCTTTTTGCACTGTTAGACCACTCTCTCAGGACATACAGGGTGGAACCAAATTCTCTCTCATTTTCCCATACAACATAGGAAGCATATTATCATCTGTTGGTCCAGGTTTGCAACTCTTCGCCTAATAAATGGAGTTTATTGTTATTTTATTTGCCTAATAAATGGAGTTTATTATTAAATTGCCTAATAAATGCTAGAATAGAATCAAGTTCGTCACATCTGTGAACACAAATCCTTATTCTGACCTTCCAAAACTGGCCACTTCATTGGCCAATAAACACTACACTGGCTGGTACTTGCACAGATTCATAATACAAGCACTGAAGCCGCAAGAAAAAAGCGGTCACAGCCTTAAATAACAGCCAGGTAGCACAGGCTTTCCAGAAAGATGGTCAGCTAAGCAGGGAAGGTGAGAAGTTCCTGCAGTTTCACACCAAAAGCACTGAAATAAAGGTGAAAGATACCTGAATAACATGAAATTGCCCAAGCCTTCCAATCTGAAAAGCTTGTTCTTGCATCTCTGGCAGGTTCAAAATGCACACATCCTTATATAAGCTCCTTTATATGTCCTAATAGAATTCTTAACCTCCTTTTTTGCAAAGCTCAACTGTAAATATTTCTTTGCTTCATTGTGATGTGAGAGAATGAAACCTTACAGAGAAGGTAACAATATTCTCGCTCCATAAAACATGGTTTGGAAACTGTGCTGAAGGAGATTCTGTAAATGCGTGCAGGCTGCCTATTCTAACCAACTGAAGACAGTACAATTCACACATAATTGCCTAGCTCATTACATCAAATCTTGTAAATATTTTATTACACTGCTTTACAGAAAATGCTCTTTGAATCTGCCACTGCTGCACATTCTACACCTACTCAGCCATTATACTGGAAAGAGGTGAGTGCCATCATCCACAGCACAGAACACGGCATCAGAAGCAGTAAAGCAAAAGAAAAGCAAGTAGCTACAGAGAATTTACAGTGGCTAGTTTCTCTGCATAGCAGCCTAAAAATTAAACTGTGTCTCATTTAAGTTTTGCTTGTCAGTAGTTCATTCCTTTATCAGAACCCCTGCCCCACAAAAGGATGTGTAAAAATGGGGAACAGAAATAGCATGGAAGCAGCTATAGCAGAAGCCCGCTACATAAGCCATACGTTTTAGGTGGAAAAATAATACTTTATTGGGATTTTGCCTAACAATACCAGCACTTCTATTTCACACAGTAAATAACTCTCTCTGCTTCCTTGGCTCCTGAAGTCTCCTATGGAAAGCAGACTACAAATTAGATATTGCTCAGAGATACTTAATCCTTTTGTGTTTGAATCCACTTCACTGTAGTATGAGGTGGTCAGAATTTATCCCAGACTATCCTTCCACACTTCATTCACAACCTCTCTTCATTAACTTGTCTTCTCCCTCTCTCTCTCCCAGTTAGTTAAAAAGCTATTAAATATTTGTAGCTAAAAATTATTAAGGTGTTCCCTTTCTATATACATGGAATGATACAATCTATTGGAAAAAGACAACTGTCAGGTTGGTTAAGAACAGTTGACTGTAATGCAGTGCTTGTGTTAACGAGTAATGGCATCCTGGGTGGGTTTAATTCGTTACCAATCAAATCAGAGTAGGAGAGCGAGAAATAAAACTACCTCTTAAAAACACCTTCTCCCCAGGCTTGACTTTTATCCTGATCCTCTACCTCCTCCCCTAGCGATGCAGGAGAACGCCACCTCTATAGCCCACCCACTACCAAACCTTGGCACACAAACCCATTACACAGCTGAAGAAGCCAATATTTCAGGGTTCATTTGCTTTTAGTAACAAATTGTACTGCTTACACGTGAAACACTGCCATAATTTTTATATAAGTGTTTTAAATATAGAACTGATCTTTAAAAATGAGTATTTGTGGAAAAATATTAAAGGCAATAAATAGCTGTGATATTCAAAACGGGGACAGAGCTATGAAACTAAATCAAGCACCCAGGCATCCGTGTTTTTTAAAAGCACAATTTTTCAGTTAAGAAGTAAGATGAAGCTCTGTAGAGAAAAGCCATACATTAAACCACTAAACCCTTTAGAAGGAAAAGAAACAAACCCCACCATCTATGTTAACTTTTCAATCATTACTGCTCATAGGATAGAGAATCTACAAGCAGAAGTGTTACCTCCTCACTTATTACTGGAAAAGAGATTGGTCTTTATTAAATCAATGACAGTGAGCACTACAAGAAGATCTACCATATTTACTAAGATAACTTCTGAATATACTGAATAAAAATTCTTACTTGTCTTAGTTGGCCTTTATCCCCTGAAAATGACTGGTATACTTCCATGAGCCAGTATTTTACCTGTTCTCTTGGGACAGATTTATTAATTGGAATAATACTTGGGGGAAAAAAAATTGTCACTATCAGAAATATCTAAACAGCATGGCTGGTTGTTGGAAAGACTGCACAAGAATTTTCATTTCAGAAGTAGAAAGGCAAAATTCTCAGTACTAAAACCAAACCCCAAAGCACACATTTGGTGCCACTGCTTGATTATTTGCTTGATTCAAGGTGCATTTTCTTGCATTTTGATTTTGATGTTTTTGTGCCTGAACTGTGACCATATTTTTAGCATCACTATTTGTGGCACAGAAAAACCCTGTTTATGGCAGACATTTAAGTTTACTCTCACTGTGGCTGATGTTTAACCTATTACATGTGATCACTTAACATCACTCAACTCATGGTGAGCAAGACTTGGAAAATTCTTCTACCTTTCTCATGTTACCATAGGTTTTTCTAACACCTCGGTATTCTAACACTTTTAATTAATGCAAACTACTGGAACAGCCAGTCCACATGTTTATTAGCAAAACACAAGACTTTAAGAAGGATGTTTTGAACTGGGAATATTAACTTTCATATGTTCTGATACTGTCATAATCTCAACTGTGTATTTAGAAAATGTGAATATGTAGAGACCACCTACTTATTTCATCCAGCACCATATCTGTGTTCCTTCTTTAGGATCAGGAATAAAAAGCTCCTCCACCTTCTACAGTCCCTTGTAACAGGCCATTTACATCCTCATATATATTTTCATAAGCTCTTTGGGTTACTTTTATGCCTATTATAAATAAAGGAAGGACTACTTTAATGAGGAAATCTTAGGCACATCTATGAAGCACAGAAAAACATGGCAAAACCAGCTGAACTCCAGAGGAGGGTACAGAGAGTATGTATATAAGCTTCAGCAGCACGAGCCAATTTTGAAACTATTTCGATGAAAAATTAATTTTAAACAAAAAACCTGATTTGTTCTATTTATTTGGCACTGACAACTCCTCAAAAGTGATGCTTCTTTTCAGTGACATTTGCCAGTGCAGGTTTGTTTTTTCTTTTAATTAATGCAAGACAAAGTGCGATGACCTTTTCCACCTGTGTCTAAGCTGTCACATAAGCAGTTCACTCTTTCTCTGCTTCCCAGAGAAAACCATCTCAAAGACACACCGATCTGAACTTAAGCACAGGCCAAGTGCTAGAGAGCAGAATTCATTCCATACAGGCAGCACCTCAGATTTCAAGCTGCATCAGTACTGACATGCAACCTACACGCAGCAACTTGGGCAGAAACCATTTCCAGCCTCAAGGTGAATTGTACCCATTTTCAGAAAAAGCACACATTGAGTATCAAGTGAGCTGCTCCTCGTGGTGTCCAAAGACCTGCACAGCTCCTCCAGGGTGTGCTCGGTAGCACAGACACTACTTTAGATCATGATTAAATCTCCGCATCATAAACAAGAAGTAACAATAGCAGGTACTTGCTAGCACTGAATCACCTCTCTTTATTGCAATATAGTTTTAATTAGCACTTACAAGACAGGCCTGTGAGATCTGGTGACGCATGGGGCACACACGAGGGGTTCTTAAGGCATCCATTTCCATCTGTTTAATAATTATGGTGATATGCTGAACACTACCCAGGCTTTTAGACATTCATTAGGATGTTATCTTTGCTCTCTAGGAGGGATTTTATATTTTCATATTACTTAAATATATGCTGTGGAGTTAACCAATTTTAAATACTCATAAACACAAGGAAGATTAAGTTTTATCTGTGTTTGAGTTTCATAAGCTTATAGTGTTTGAAAAATTCCAAACTCTGGATAAAACTTGTGCTTTTTATTGATGCTCTCTGTCCTTGCTTGATCCCCAGAAATCTCCCCAAATGCAGCTAGTGTTCAAATTATCAGTTCAAATAAGGGAGAGTAGAGAAGAATCATTATACAACTGAATTTCTTATGTAAACTTTGAATCCTAGGAAAAGGAGACATAAACACCAATTGGTTTCTGTCACTGTGGATAATAAAAGCAGATCTCAAAAAGACTTTCGCTGGTAGGAGAGGCTCCATAATTTATTCCCAACAGTAGTTTAATTTAGCCAGCCTCAAACGCAACGAGAAGCACAGAAGGAATTGCAATTCTGAAATGCTTTTCTCCAAGTGTTTCCCAGGATTACCCTGCTTTAACTACCCTTGCTGAAGGTTGTACCTTACATCAAAAAAACAGCTTTTAGTTCGCCAGTTTGATCCTCTAAAGCCTTTCCAATTACTCATTTCCCCTAACTTCTCAACTACCACAGAGGAGTAAAGAGGGCTGAATAGAGCAGGAAAGGAAAAAGGAAAGACAGAAAAATTCAGTTTGTCAAACCTACTTTCACAAAATGTGAACATTAGTACAACACTGTATCAAACAGTAGTTTCTCATTAGAAGCTTTAATGGAAACATGTTTTCAAAAAATACTTTAAAAAGAATATTTATAAAGCTATTGATCATTTTTTCTGCTTCATCCCTCAAGTCACACATGTTTTTATGGTAGACTAGTAGAGAAAGTCTTGAATCACATACAGTGAAACTTGTATGACAAAAATTTTTCCAGATTTTAATTCTCAGTTAAGCAAAATAAATTTTAAATTCACACTCTGATCATGAAGAAAAACGAACATGACCAAATAACTTGCTGAGCCTCCTATTTTTCTCTACAAGCAGTGGCAATGTTTTCTGCTCAGGATTAAATGCACACCTAAAAAATTTTCACATCTGAACAAGCAACCTTGAGAAGAACAATAGAAGGGCATGAGCTTCTTATAGGAAAATGTAAAAACATTCTTTTTTTTCTCTAAAACCAAAAAATAATGTAACCTTACTTTGTTTGAACAAAGGATAGCTTTTCTCTAGCATTCAATTCCACTGAAGATAAGATTTTATCCCTGTTACACAGCATTTTGTGTAGAAATGGACATTCTTTAAATTCAGAAAAAGATGCAGAGAATAAGCTGCAGCTCAAAAATAAAACTTATCTATTTCCCAGGATTACTCCATTCCAAGGACTTTAGCTGAGGGGTGTACATTAGCTTAAAAGCTAGCCCTTAGTTTGCAAGCTTTCTATTTCTATTTACTTTTCCCCAGCTTCCAGGTGTCAGTGCACAAAACTATCCCTGATCCACGTACAAGAGTTTTCTCTTACTGTGAATCACGTAAAGCTACATTTCAAATGCATTACACAGCTGTGCTGAAGCAGGAAGGGAACAGCTTTATCCACAGCCACAGAGGGGGGTACAAACGCTGATCATGTGTGGCAGCAGTGGTCACACACCTTTATATTCACTTATCATAAAAACTGAAGCATGCAGTCTGGGCAGAAACCAGAGGAAGAGTCCCAGAGATGGAGGACTCTGGTTCACGAAAGTTAAAGCAGCTGCACAGCTTTCACCAACACCACATAGAGATTCAGGCTCTGTACAGAAAATTTCTTCACTATTTTAGATACTCTGAAGAGGGGTACTATGGTAATATTTTAATATTTATGAAGAATTCAACACAATAGAGAGATTAAAATATTTTCCTAGCAGTTTACTAAGTTTTATAAATATCAACACCCACAAGTTTCTATATTTTACAAACATCAATATTTACCCATCATCATGAGAATAATTCAGTCTTAGTGATCTCATGAGCTGCATTTAGCTGATGTTACACAAGTTACAACAAGCCCTCTACTCCACCATCCAGCAGGACACACTAGATCCCAAATTCTCCTAGGCGGCTATCAAAGGCAAACCCGCAGTAGCTGCGCAATATCCCCTCAGTCATGTCTGACACTTTAACAGCTTGTCTGCTACCGGCGCATAAAGCCGGAGCACAGGGACCGCTAAGGAGGCAGAACACAACCATCAGTCTTTGTTACACTTGAAACCTCGGTAGCAAAGCCAGAGGTAGCAGCATCCTCCACGCAGGCACCACATACACGTATCCACACTGAGTTTTCTCCTCGCTGCTACTGCCAGGGAATACACTTTGCTTCTGGAACAATCTACAGCTCTTAAATGGCAGTGAATTATGTGGCTTGCACCAAATACTTGCTTTTTCCTGCTGTCACCTCTTCTGCACTGAAAGCCCTCCCAGCTCAGGACCATACTCACATATACCACGTTACATACAAAGAAGCAACATCTACTGCCATTACCACAACAACTTACTCAGACCTCATTTTAGCAGAGAAGATCCACAAGGAAAGAAGGCTGAAGGACAAATAAATCATCATAAAACAGTCTGTGGGTCACTGCATGAGCAGAGCTGTAACAAGAGAATAAATCGCAATACTTCAACACAAAATAGCACGCACTTACAGCAGGATCCACACGCTGCTCTTTCATGCTCAAACTGCAATGGAGCCAGGGCTGCTGTAGCAGCTCCAACACCAGCAGTTTCCACAGGTCTTTTTAAATTGCCCAGTTCATCTCTCTGAGGAGAAATTCAGATCACATTGTCTATCCTGAACCTTTCCCTAGGGTCAGGACTCCGGGTCACCAGCATCCACAGTCACCCGGCTTTTAACTTTCCATGAAGACGAGCCAAAAATCCTCACGCACTTTTCCCTCAGAGGCGAGTCAGCAACTGCCCTGCCCTGTCCTCAGGTGTTCTCAATCTCCTGGCACCGCCCCCAAGGCCACGGGACAAAGAGTTAATTAAGGTCATTAACAGCTCCAGCTGGGCTGGGCACAGCTGTGTCACATCCTGTCTACCAACGTTCACGTGTTTGAACACCCCCAGAGCGCACCTGGGCGGCAGGGTTAGCACTCACTGAGCTTACGGGAGAAAACACTTCGAGCACAAAGACTGGGATTTTAATTTGGAATAGGTGATTTACCGTTCAAGGTTACACCCTACAGTTAGACAGCAAACGGGACGGAAATATATCTGCATGATAATATTTTATTAATGATACTGGCTGAAACATACCAAAGCCTGCCTTCCTAGAGGCTTAGAGCGTTCTTACACACCCAAGCAGGCAGGAAAAGCTGTGCCAGTGAGGCGAAGGTACTCTGTGCTCAGCCTTCTTGCACCAAAAAAGTGAAATGGATGTTATTATTAAAACTTTCATCTCACTAGACAGCCTGGAGAAGAAACTATAGAGCAAAGCTTTGGTAAGTCTCACTGATTGCTCATGTTTTCAGCACAATTTGAGTGTAGGAACAACTCCCCGAAGAAAAGACCTGTTCAGAGGAAAAGTCTAGGAAACAAGAAGCAGCAAAACCCCATGTGCTTCCTGTAGGGATTAATTACCTGTGAGGAACGCTGGGAGTCTGCTCCGGGGGGACTTTAGGGCAGGTTATTCTTACCCTACAACATCTCCCTGTGGCTGCGAGAACAAAGCAGTTCCTTCCACTTACATGTACTGCGCTCCTAATGAGAGATACACGGCTTCATGGGACCCACTCAGCGCAAATAAATGCCAATAAATGAAAAAACTGTATAAATGAAGAATTAAAAGTAACACATTCAGACCCAATTGTGGATTATTTAGTAAACAATTTTACAAATACATAAATGTTTTCATCTAAACAAACAATTTAAATATAAGCTTTCATTTTAAATGAGTCCACCACATCCATGAAGCCGGAGACAAATTTCAAAGGGAATATATGTATCTATAGGCAGCATTTGATTTTCTCTTTATAATTAATCAGTTAACAAATTTAATATATTCCTTGCCTCTATATTTATGGCCAAAAATTTAAATTACATAGTTAAGATAGTCTTGTTCATCAGAAACAAGAAGGATTAAAAGATTTTTACTGCACATAAACTCATGTGAAATTCAAAAAATCATGTTGTTTTTCTAAATATTGGGGGACTGTTAAATTTATCCACAAATCTTTCTTTAAAGAACATAGTTTAAACCCTCTCTCAAGACTCAGGATATTATGTAAAAAATTACTGATGCTTTTAACAGCCAATCTGATTGTTTTCCAAGTTTCCAGAACACCAAAGCTACACAAATGCATAATAATGGTTTTTGAGTTTTCACGTGAAAGGGAAAACCATTCCTGAGCCTTCATGTTACTGCTCTGACCTGCCTGGTCACAGAAACCATTCTATCTTCAAGTATGTTTAGAATTACAATTTTTTTCTAACTGCATATCATGTCCTTTACAGAGTACAATATCTGGGACTTTAATGCTATTACACCCTTCAAACCCTTCAAAATAGGATGAACTCCTCTTTAAAGTTCCAGTAAGGGACATTCTTGGCACAGTCTGCATGAGGACTTGCTTTCTTCCTGCTTCAAACCACCGGATCATATCACACTTCACAGGACAGAGGAAAAAGAAAGTATAAAAAAATAAAGATATGAGGACTTTAAGATATTGCCCTCATAAAGAGTCTGTTAGGCTCTGTAAGCTTGCAAGTTTCTAACATGAAATTCTGCCAATGAGTTTTCTGGAGTAAAGGATTTAATTTTTGTTCTTCTGCTCTTTGTCTCAATGATAAAAAGGATCCAACAATTAATGACCATTTGTGTGCTGCCCATCAAAAATGTTACATGGATCAAAGATGAACAAATATTTCATGCACTGAAAGTGCACAACAGAAATGCGAGAAGGAAGTAAAGTAAACAAGGAGCAAAGAAATTAACATATAATCAAATTGTTATCATCAGTTGGGATTATTTATGAATTCATATTTACTTGAGTTGTAACAGAGTTTTAGAAAATTATACTTTAGAAATGCACATGAACATCTTGGCTGTAGCCATAATTCAATCTTCAAAAATTAATAGAAGTTCCAAATTTATTTTCATATTTTCAGATTTCTATATTCATACAGGTATCGGAATGAATTTATTCATCAGAAATGTTCTAATATTTGGTCACTTATTAATAGTTGACTAATTTTGGCACAGCTGTTTTCAGCTGGGCTGATTTCATTCAAAGCCATGTGGCTGACTCATGTTTAGCATGTACATAACAGTTAATGCCGCAGGTAGTACAACTAAACATTAATAACATGACTGGTTACAAAATCTGTAGAACAATTAGTCTTTATACATTTTAAGCCCATTAAGCACTCCTACATTTAAACTAGATGTTACCATTCGTAAACTAACCAGCTCTTTGGTCTGTACTTCGCATGTTGGCTCAGTAAATTAATGCTTTCAGGGCAATTAAAAATCTAAAATAATCTGGAAGCACAAAGTCCTGCTGAAAATGCAGCAATATATTAAAGGGACGGGTTTTTTCTCCCAGGAATCAAATTGTGAAATTGCTGTTTTGTGTAAGTTCAGGCAAGGCTTTTTTTGTCACCTCTGACAGAATCAGCAGACGTAGCTTCGCCTTCAGCATTTGGTGTTTATCTGGCCCTCCTGATGAAAAGCAGGGAAATGTCAGGTGAACACTGAAATGACTAATGTTACATTTCAGTGTTATTAATACTCTTATTTTCCACACTTTTCCAGAACACATGGCAGAAAGCCCATTCACATCAGAAGGTGAGAATATTAAACAAGTTATGTGTTTCTTTATAAAATATGGACTATTTAACAAAACAATAGATGTAAAATACATTTGCTTCATATACTAACTACACATACAATGTAATAGACACAGAAATATAATTTGGAAATAAAAGCTGATGCAGGTAAGCATTTTTGTAATGAAACAGCAGTTTAAAAGAAGGAGCTAAAGCAGAGAGATGCAGAGAAGTTTAGGATGTGTTAAGCAAATGAACTCAGCAGTCGTAACAGGCAAGGTAAGGTTTTCAAACCTGTCCTGCTTTGAGACACCACTCTGTTCCCCAGTTAAAAAGGTGAAATAACAACTGCACTCTTGCAATATCCATGTGGAATACACTGTTGACAGCTGTGCACATAATGTTACACAGCCAATAAACACACCTTTCTAACAGCACAAGAAGGCAGAGCACCTGCACACACACAACAAAGTTTTAAATCACAGATTTTTCTCCTGTCCAAAGCCATGAATTCATGTGTGTCTGTAAGGGACATGTACATCTGAACTTATTTTATTCAACTTTCTGAACCAGGAAAATATTTCAAAAAATACTTTAGGTTACCTTAATAGGACAAGTTGTAAATTGTTTTACCACATAGAAGACTTGCCAAGAAAATGTAAGCAGAGAAATATGAAACTGCTTTGCTTTACATATAACATTTGATAACAAGAGCTGCAATTACTAATCAAGGACATCAAAGACAAAACACATACACTCCAAAAGAGTTTAAATGTAAATTACTCCTTCAAAAAGACACAGCTTCATGCAATGTAATTAGATTCCTACCAATTATAGCATTAAAAGATTAATAGTAAAATACAAAATGTAAGTAGGAATGGGAACACATAGGACACAACAGGAACTTTTTTTTATTTCCCCAGAAATTCCATTTTTTATTTACATTAATCATTAAACAGGCAGACAGAAAAAAATGACAAGCTGGGGCTATAAGACTGAGATTTCTTCTTCATCACTTCTCTTTGTTTCTGTGATGCTGTCTTCCTGATATCAATACCTATTTCTCAAGGTTATCTTCCAGCCCTTGCTCTTTCTCAGCTCCATTTTACTCTTCTCTAACTTTAACTTAATTTAATTTAATTTAATTCAATTTTCCTTAAATTAAATAATGGTGTTTGGCTTCACAGGTTACATGCTCTTATAGCAGGTTTTACAGATTTAAATAAATCACAGAGGGAACGCTGGCAGAACTTTCCTGCAGTGGGTATGGGGGATACTGAGCTAAAATGAATGCAAGTAAATGAAGCCCAAGCCCTAGGAGTCTCTACTACAGCATTTTCCCATTCGTAGACAAAATGTAAGACAACGTTGATTAATGACTCTTCTTCTTCATATATCACATTACACTTCAATTAAAGATAGATTTTGAAGTTTGTGGCTTGACAGTACAGTAAATCTGGCTTTAAATTTGACAGCGCTGGATCAAAATCAATACAGTCACAGAGGATAAAAACGCTGATCCAGCACAGGCTCCGCCTGCTCGCTCCAAATCACTCTGAGCATGCATAGAGCAATTTCAGAGCAACCACTTTTCTGCTGAATAAGATGTCTCGGTAACACCTGTCTACAAGGAGACATCACAGAATGAATCTTATGACTAACCAAGGTGACAAAAACTCCACATCACAGATCCCTTGTTCTATAATCTGCCAGACAGGTTATTTGATTTCCCACTCGATCACACTGAGATCAACTTTGTACAGGAGTGCACAATTAAATTACGTGGAGCAGCCTGTTCCCAGGTTAGAGAGCAACACAGATGCTTCTGGGTTACAAAAGCAGCATCCACGTCTTCAGGGGCCAGGAGTGCAAATAAACTGTGACTGTGGGTTAGAAGTGCAGCTGGTTCCAAGACCTGGATGAACTCCTAATTGTCTCATTACAGACAGTTCCCTTTGTTAGGTAAACACCTGTTTCCAGCAACTTCTGCATTCTCTGCCCTGGAGAAACTGAGTTATCAATCCTAATCTCGGCATGCCTTAATTTCCCCCTCTGGAAGTGGGCTGAAGGGTTGTGTGCTTCTGAGATACAGGAGGACAAATGAGCCAAATGGCTCTTGTTCTTTGAACAAGTTCAAGAAATACTGAACTAAAAGCTGTACCTGTAACGACCCCAAGAGGACACCAGGTTTACATTGCCCCACAAAGAAATGGGACACAGGAAAGGCCAAATCTGCACAAAAATAAACAAGAAACTTAAAAAGTAAGTTTATTTGAGAGAGAATCTGAATCAAATTTTAAGTGTTGGAATATGAAACGTCATTTTGAGAGCGACAACACTATGGAAACTGAACACTGTAAAAAGTATGGTTTTTGCTTTTAAATTGCTTTCTACTGTCTCAGCTTATAAACACTTAGAATCTACAGCTTGGCAACATAATTCAGCTTTATCTAATATGGTTTTCTCATCATCTGTCTCCAAATAAATATCTCAAATAATGTGTAAGCAGTTTTAGCTAGAATAAAAGTCTGTAACATTAGAATAAAAGTCTGTAATAGTGTTACAACATGAAAGTGGCATTTAGTAAATGCAACCAGAAAACAGAATGTGATTCCGTAAGAATTAATATCCTAAACTGATGCACAATGAAAACACATTTTCCATCGAATCTATTTAATGCTGCCTCATTTCTCCTGCGCACCAAGGCAGCGGAGGTGGCTGGGATCCTGTGGGGAAAGAGCCCACAGAGCCATTATGGATTTCTTGCCCATCCATACTCCAGCATAAGGAATTAAAAATATTCATATGTTGTTTTGTTGCCTGATTTTTTTTTTTAATTCTTATAAAGATAGTCAGATGCCTTCAAAATTTGCAGCTTCTGCTCCCCTGACTACGCAGAAGACAAAGCATGGCCTCTGAAGGAGGTTAGACTTGGGGAGAGGCTGGGAGGGATTTCAAGTTGGTGAATACAACAGACTCTACTATTGGTGCTTGGCCAGTGGGAATTCCCAGCGCTCAGTTAGGGAGCTCTAGTCCCTTGTTCTAGCTCAGCTATCTAAAAAATAACCTTTGGGGATCTGTTTTGCATTTAGTGTCAAAAAACCGAGTTTTGTTTTAGGACTGAGAGCAGAACCTTCAGCTGTTCCTAAAGAAAGGTAAGTAAAAATGCAAAACTCAAGATTATCATACCCTTGTGGGGTTGGTGTCAAGATCCAGGCTTTGAAGAAAATTCACGCATGGATTTCAGAAATTCCTAATTTTGGTTTGGGTCTCTCTTTACTTCCCATAGTTTATAACCTGTATCTTACAGATTAAACTAGATGCATGTCAAGAACAAAACCAAACAAAAATTATAGCTCTTACACCATTCTATTTCTTTCCTCACTATAAATGGACAAAAAATGCTCCATGTCATAAATATTGCATAAGAGGCGATACATTTCAATAAAGCAAATGGATACATTTTTGAAGATCAGGTATAAGATTGGCCATATTTCACTTAAATCTTCAAAGAAGCAAAGAAATTATTCTTAACAAGCTAGTAACAAGCCTGACATGCGAAGAAAAAGTGCTGAATTTTTTTAATGAAACATGTTGAAAATTTCATATAAGACATCAATTAATTCCTTGCTTTCTAAACATAAAAAAGATTGTAACTCAAAGCTCAAAGTGATTTTAAGCAGTACCTTTCCCCGTTAAAAAAAAAGTGTGTGCTTTTTTTCCAACCAAAAGAAAGCACCAGTCATATTTTCAAAAAGTACTTACTGGAAAAAACAAGTTGGTGGGAAATGTTTTAGTCAGTTATACTATTACAGGGTCAGGTTCTGAGTCTAGGATCTGGATGTCAACAAGCCCAATTCTTCCTCATCAGCACTCTGGACTTCTATGGGCAGAGTACAAATACCCTTATCAAAATCCAGACCAAAACAAATAGGTAAGAGAATTAAGAATCATGTATTTGAACCTCACATATATAGAACACTTTAAAATTAATGTTGAATATTTTTTGGAGAATCTGATACCTAATTCCAGAAGATATAGTAGTGTGAGGTGACCCACAGCACTAAAGCATTCGATAATTTCATTCCTCTTCAAGAAAGGATATAAACATGTGTTTAACTTTAATCACAGATCATCTTACTGCTTTCATCTGGACGTAATCATTAACCATGAACACGTGCTGAAATGCCTCACCGGAAAGGGATGAGATTACTCTCACTCCTTCAGGTAGTTTTACGCTTCTGAGTGTCGTGGCCTCGCGGCGGGCGGAGCTGTGCGCGTTCACAGCAGGCACGAGGCGCGGTGCCCCCCTGCCCGCTCCTGCACCGCGCGTGGCGTGGGTCGTGTCCGACAGCCTCTGCACCGGGCTCTCCGGTGAGACGTGGCCAGAACTCTTGTGAAAAACTACAGCCGGTGCGGTGAGCCAGTTCCAAGAAATCTTCCAACACTGAAATTAATTCTTTTTTCAGTAAGACCACTGATTAAAGCCAATAGTTATTGCCCAGTCCACTTGTTAGGTGCTAAGATTAAAGTCTGGCTGTTAACAAGCCTAAATCAGCGGTGGTGAAGGCTGCAGAGCCACGCTTTTGCTGTATACAAAGACTGCCTTCTGTAAAATATCGAGCTTATTTTTGCACAGAGCCTCAAGCTATGGTACTGGAGATGCATCCTGTGTGTCAACTCTCCCTCTCTTAACATACCATATTTATGGCCCTTATGACTGCAGTGTCTAACTGCCTTCCTAGGAATTGGAAGATAAAAGTAAACCAGACAGAGCTCACAGCAGCAAGCTGAAATCCATTTCCAGGGAATTAAATTCGGCTCAGAACACGTATCAAATATCAAGCCCTTCTTCTTGGAATAAAAACTGTGCTACAGAAGGACCAAACAAATTCCTTCCAAATCGCTCACAATTTCATACATAGTCATGTCAAATTGTTTAATCCAGTAAAAAGCTGGTGGCCAGCACCGAGACAGACAAACAAGCATATGAGCACTTTAAGAAAATAGGATCTGTGAAACTAATAGAGATCAACACTGTAACCCAGCTGTTTGGTTTGTAGACACTCTCAGAGCAGTGCATTTAGCATATAAGCCACTTGTCACAGCTGTTCCTGCACTGAACTGAACCATTCCCCCTAACTGGATTGCTGCACTGGATTGCCATGCTACACTGACTTTTTTTTTTCACATCTGGGCAAGCAAACAGCCTTTGATAAATGCTACCACTTGTTATGAAAACCAGCACCACTTGTCCCAAGGAACAATAACTCTGGACTATGTCCATCACTTAGAAAACAATTCCACCTACTGCCTGCCATTCTTCTGTCACAGTTCCTGAAAAAATCCTCTACCCGCCTCATAATATTTCTGTAATTAAAGCATCTGTCATTTTACAGTCTCAAAGCACAAAACAAGAATTTTGAGTGTGCACCTTAAAAAATAATGCATCTCAAGTAGCTGTTTTACTTACACTAAACTGAAAATATTTTTTAGCACCTACATTGACATGACTGGTTTTGTTCCTGTAGTTAACCTCATTCCCAAAATCAGTTCTATTTTTTTACAGAGCAAACTAACTTGACATGGGATATTCAAGTTAAAACAAGGTAGCAATCCAGAATTAGATGCCATTTGGCTGTTTCTCAGCATGTAAAGAATATACAAAACCAAATTGCCAGTTTTTGTCTGCACACTTCTTTAGTCAGCTGAATTCCAGCCTGACTTACAGAGAACAAACTCATGCATCTGCATGGTTACACATTTATGTTTTTCCAGATAAACCCTGTGATACAATAAAGTATTTTGTTAACACACTAAATCAGTAAGAGATATTAGTTAAATATTTCTAGATTCTTTGGCCCATAATGTGTGAGAAGGCAAACATTCCGTGAAAATCGGGGTATAATACAAACCAGTAAAGCAGGGGGGGAACAAATCAAAACACAGACCTCCTCCCACCTCCAAATTTTGAGGCAGTGATACAACAACATTTGAAGTCCTAAAGCTGAGAAAAATATATCATCTTTACCCTGGGCAGTATATTGTCTACATTTAAACTTGTTTTGAAAATAACTGAACAGGTTCACACATGTCACAAGATTACATTTTCTTACTTTACAGTTCCAGCAGCTGCTCAGGTGCCCCAGCCCCTCTGGCAGTTCCAGCAGGGAGACTGAACAATGGACAAACACACACAGGACCTGCAGCATCTTTTTGGATCTTCCACAGCTCACACTTTTAAGGAGTGTTATTGTGATGGTGAGGGAAAACCTGAATTGCCTTTAGCTTTATGGTATTTAGCACAGCACTTGTTTGTAAAGAGGATCCCAGGAGAGAGCAAGATGTGTTGGGTTCTAAAAATAAAGGAAGGATTTAATTGAGGAAAGGGGGAATATTATCTCTTTGAATGAGATGGTTGTAGGTCACAAAAAAGGAGTACAGTTTCAATGCAGAGGCAGACTCCTGCCAGGGACGTAACTGCTACCAAAAGAAGTCTTATGAGTGGTGCACAATACAGAATAATAATGAGGTTGATTCTGTCAGGAACACTCAAAAATTTTATGCTGCTAAAAAGAGATTTAAAAAAATCCATGACCCTAATTATTTCTTTCAAATCCGTCTGTGAAAGGACAGCTGTGGCACTGCTTCCCAAGCAGTACTTTCCAAGACAGGCAAAGAGTGCACTATTAAAAATTCCTTCTTCCAGATTTTTTTTTGTAGAAATAATTCTTGCTTCGTAGGCATGGTGCAGATGCCTTAATCTCCCTAAAAATCCTAAAAATTACTTTATCTTGAAATAGTGTGATTATTTGCAATAAATGTAGATATTTCAACAAATTAGTAAAGAAATAAATTATTTTTCTGAAACAATCTGAAATGGTCCAGACCTACTGACAAGGATGTGAATTACTGATTGTAAATTTTAAGGTCTAGAATGAATCTAATACAATTTGTCGTTACCAAATGTGTTAAACCTGTCAGAAACAGAAGATATGTTTTTTCCACTGAGTTCATAAAACAAAAGTATTTGTTAAGGTTTGGGAAAAAAGTAAGAAGGGTAGATAGATTCACTGGCAGAAAATAACAGCTGTGTGACTCCAGGATCACTTAGGAGATTTTAAACCCTTAAACTGAAGGACAGATTGATCGTCATGAAAATTAAACACAGTTTACTTTGACTAGCATCACAACTCCTATAAATTACTTTTACCTATTTCTCTTTTTCTAAATAAATTTACTGTATTTGCTGGCATACAAACAGCCAATATTTCATTTGAAAATATACAGGTTATATTAAAATATATAGGTTAAATATAGGTTCCTCCAGATCTGTCCAAACTTGTTTCTAAAAGCTACTAAAAATCTAGGTAAGAGCTTTGTAAATGCTGGCTTATAAGACTAGAAATCCAGAAAAGAGCCCAGCTCTATTTATTCGCCTCTTGTAAGTGGAAAGGTGAGTCCTGGTTGTCCCTGTCAAAGGCTGGACTCGATGATCTTGGAGGACTTTTCCAACCTTAACAATTCTATGATTCTGGGATAATCATTAATTCAGCTCTGAATCAGCTGTTAGGTGGCAAAGGGAATCTGTAATGTTGTTCTGAACCTCCATGACAGATAAAAAGAGTAAGGATGAAAAACTAGTTGTGTTTCACATGTTTTAAAAAAAATGAATGATTCAGGGGAATAAAGAAAAAAAATTAATGAAAAGCTGCAACTGAACTGCAAAAAAAAAGGACTTTGATGGGGGTAGGGAACTAACTGGAAACTGCTGGAAGTTTGGACAGAGGGAAGGGAAACACCCAACATAAAAACAAACTATTTAATGAAGGGTGCATGTTGGAAAAGGGCGATTCTCGTATTTTTTTTTCATTAACATCTATGCCTCACCTTTACAGAGCAGCACACACCCCATCCCCAGGAGCACTATCCCCAGCACAGTACAGCTGATTTGTGCTGTACTACAGCTGGAGGTTTAGTAGGCTGATTGCTCCGTGTCATCTCCTGCATTTTTTACCAAAGTACACAGATCCTTACGGAATACTGATAGCATTTGCTGTACGCATCTGTTTTTACCAGACAGAAGCGATCTATTTGTCAGTCACGCTGCATCTGCCTCGTACCACCATCCACAATATTGCTATTTCCAAATGCTTTGCTCATGTTTTCTTCTTCCTGCTGTTTAAAACTGCAAGTGATGAGACAGCACTGCCACATTTCAGACATCTCTTCAGACACAACGGGATAACAAAGTGTGTGTCTCTTCGTGATGACAATCCCAGATGGACTGAAGCTCCAGGTTCAGGTAAGATGCTTTTGTAGTACATCTACATAATAACTCTATCACCAGGATCCTTTGCTGCAGCTGCTACAGTCAAGCAAACAAACTCTTTTTGACATGTAAGATAAAAGCCTTGCTCCAGTCTTTCAGCCTTTCTTTTCCTGTGATCCAGAAAGATAGGACATGAAGTGTTCACGAGAATTATTCAAATCTGGCTGACTTTGATGAGCAGTGAAATTCAAACTTCTAGATAGAATGTATTATGTTCTTTTAGTTTATCTTCAACTTTTAATTCTGTTTACTTGATAAATAGTGCCATTTTGAGGCTCACTGCAGGTTCTGTTATATGTTTTTACTCATTCCTCAGTGATACCCCAAATCACTGAAAGGGAGAGAAGGAGGGAAGGAAGGATGGAAGTTGCCAAGAAGAGAGTGCTACAAAATTTATTTTCCTCTCAAGCATCAATACTTGTGAATAAAAATAAGGACACACACAATGACCACAATCTACTTTGCAGCCTCTGCCCTTATTTTCTAACATTTTTTTTCCAAAACAAATTAAGCAGCAAGCTGCTGAAACCTTCCTCCCTCCCATTTCATAAACAAAGTCTTTCAAAAAATGTGGTTTATTTTCAAATTAGATACCATATTCTTACTAATTAGCCACTTTACTCAACTCATGCTTTTGTATGAGATCTTCACAAACCAGTCTACAAGATGAAGTCTTTTGTACATGCTAGCAATAAAAAAAAGGAGACTTTGATCTCCAGCCAGTAGTCACAAGCATCAGACCAAGCCTGCATGGAGAGCAATTACTCAGAACCAGGTGCTAACAAGTTCTTTTGTTTCTCTAAATAAAAGCCTTCATGGCTAGAATCAACAAGCTACAACTGATAAACAGGACACAAACAATTTCCCCTGAAATACCTTATGTTCACAGTCTAAACAATTCCTGGATAATTTAACAGCCAACATATATAAAAAGGCAAAGCCTACAGAAAAGCAATGATGACTTTTTTCCTTTACTTTTGAATTCCATCATCTTTAATTACAAAGGAAGGATTCAAAATGTTACGTAAGTTTATGCTGGCTGAAACAGTTTATACAAAATACTAACACCTAAAGAAAAAATAACAAGCCTGTCAAAATCTTAAAAACAGATAAAGATACAAGATTGATTACCCACACAGAAGAAACTTGAATTCCTATACTTATCTGGGAATCAAAAAAAAGAATTGATGTTTTTATACCTTTTCTGGCGTCAAAAATGTCACCAGGTTTCTAAAGTTTTTTCTCTGTGAGGGAAGGAGGCTGCAGGGCAGGCGGGGTGACGCTGTGGGCACCGGCTCTGGCTGCACCGTGACCTCCACCTGGGAGCGCCGGGTGCCACAGCAGCAGGTGTACAAACAATCACAAAAGTAAACTCTCCGAGTGAAAGTGATGTCACAGGGATTGAAAACCCATTTTCTCTCAATACAGGGAATTACGAAGAGTCTCCATTGGACGGACAAACACACGACTCTCGTTCCTGTGCAGTCCTTCCCTTTTCTTAGTGCGTCAAGTGTTTCCCACTCCGGAAAACAGGTTAGGAGGGAAAGTCCATCAGAATGCTAATTCACGGGAATTCCCTAAGGAAGAGCCTGATATCTCATTGTTTACACACAGTAATGGAAACATGTGAAACAATTTATGACAGTCTACTTTTAATTCAGTCTGTAAAAGGTATTAGCTAACAAGAATAGTGAAATAATTTTTAGAAACTAAAAAGCAGGTCAGGTAAGACTGTGAAACTGGTTAGAAGAGCTATTTCCTCCAGAGCTGAGAGATCACTGTAAGTAATTTTCTTTGGTTAAATAATTACAAGAAAACAAAACCACAACAACGAAACAAGAGAACATATGTTAAACTTTCAGGTGCAGAAAAAAGGCAGATTAATTTGGCATGACAGAAACATAAATCTCAGGAAAAGCACAATTTACTTGATAATTCTATTATTCCAGTTGACAGAGCTTTTGAACATGAAAATAGTTCTTAACAGGTTTGCAAATCTCTGAGAAATTATTCAAATAAAGGGAAAGAAGGCTATGTAAGTCTCTCATGTCACCCCTTTCTGAGAAGTTTTTTTTTCTTTTAATATGGTAAATTGTAGTTGGCACAATGATCTGCTTTATAACTAGTTTGTTATAGCATAAATTGTATCTTCTGTGCTACCTTGTACAGTACACGACATGGGAAGTGCAGTCAAAATTCAGGTCTCTGAATGAATTTTTCACTTAAGAATGTCTTTCAGGTGATTGGGAACACAAATACGTGCTCTCTGTCACTTTGCTGTACTAAGCATTCATCTTTAATGCTGGTGTCAGCACTATCGCAGTTTTACTGCTTGCTTATTTCTTTTGTATGCAAATCTCCAGAATAATGAACCAGAAGCTATCATGTTGCTCGAAAAAGTCTCCAGCAGATACTAATTGTGTTTATCCTGACTTGGCATGTTTTGTCAAGACTTGGAAGGTGGCAGGTACTGCCTTAACAGTTCTGGCTAAAAACTCAGAGTGCTTTAAAACAGATGCAACTTCACAAGCACTGTCCTACGTCAGACAGTGCAGAGAGTAGCAGACAAACCTATGCATAAAATGCAGCACCTTCAGCAAACAGATATTCTTCCTAAAGCCACCAGTCGCTGATGTTATAGCTTGATTAAAAATGTCTGTGCTTGTCATCAGATCTGGCCTGGCAGTATCAACCTTGGCTGGCACACAGAAATTTCCCCCCTCCCACAAGAAGACAGTCCCATTGCTGTCTTCATGAATTTTTGAAATTGGTGATCTGCTTCTAGAGCTGAAGTAATTTTTGGCTCATCTCTTCAAGGCCTACCTCTGCACAAGACAGGTGAGACACTATTGTTCTGTGGAACTGAGCTGGGTATGTAGAACTACCTCAAACGGGTTTGTCAAACTCTAGAGATCCTTCATGTTCTACTTCTACTCATAAATCACAGTTCACTTAAACATCTACTTGTTTAAATACTGCCACTGCTCACGTGAAATCTTTCCCATGTTAACATAGCCCTTGCCTTTCCCCCAGTTCATTACGGCAACCCTTGCAATGCAAGTGCTCCTCCTGAGCTGCTCCTGACTGTATTCATTCCCCAAGTGTTACCAGCGGATTTAGAAAGCATGCATGGGAATTGCTAACCCACCGCTGAAATACAAACATCTCTCAGGTGAAACAAAGCAATTACTTAGGAGTGCCCAACTCACTCAATTTATCAAGGTAATTATTTGAGGTATTAACTGATGTTTCACAAGGTAATTCATAGATCTTTCAGAGGTGTAATTAAAACTGGAGCTCTGAGCTGGGTTAGAATATCAAGGCCATGCCCTGCCCTTGTCCCTGTGCTTTCTAGGCAAGCAAACAGGCCCACTGAAACGCAGTAACACACTGAATCTATGGAATGTATTTTCTAAGGGCAGGATCGATAGCCTCTTGAATCCATTCATAGTTTGCTTACCTCGAAGAAAATTAGATACTGTTAGAAAAACAAACGAGAATTGTCAGCTTATTTACTTAAACACTAAGGGAGGTCATTCCCAGGAAGGTTTCCATAGGAACCACCACTGTCAAAGATTGAGGAGAAAGGTGCCCGCCCGTTGGGCTGCCTCCCCAATAAACTGGAATTAGCCACGCTCCCGTTCCCAGCAGGAGACTGCTCAGCCCCCGTGCCTTCCTCATTGATGCGTCTGCTGAGAGCCTGGCTGGAAGTGCACCTAAAGGAAGGACTGCCACCTCACGAGCATGTACAAATATGAATTCGCTACGTTTAGACAGGTGTTTTTTTGTTGTGGAGAAGGTTTATCCTGACAGTAAAGGATGATCAACAGCCAAGTCCTAGATTGAGAATCCATAGCTGATCTGAGCAGAGAGCAAGAGATTAGAGCAGTGCTCAATATTTCCCAGCTGGACTAGGGTATTACACACATTAGCTCTTTTTGTTCAATACTACTAAAGCCCATGCAGCATTATATTATTTCTGATTTGTTGTATCTAAGCTTGAGCACAGTCCCTGATAATAAAAGGACAAGTCACTAATCTCTGCATCACACAGTTGCTATCACCTGACAATTTTATATTCATACTTTATTGATTCCTATGAAAGAAATATTCTCTGCTGATTTTTAAATTACATACGTACAAAGAACGGCTCAGCCTTATCTGTGCCTTTGGCTGGATACAGCAACACTATCAAGATTTTTTTTTTAAGGATGATAGTACAAAGCAGTGTGCTGACAGTGTGATTTAGTTATGCTTAAAACCAAAGAGTAAATCCAGTTTATGACGAAATTGAAATAATAAGTCTTATCTACTAGCATAAAGAGGGAGAGGGAGAAAAACCACACTACGGGAAGGATGCAGTTTTGGAGAATGACGCAGCATCTTACTTAAGATTTTATTCTTTCTTAAAGACATACTCTTACTTTGTTCTGTCGTCAACACAAAAGCTTCAAAAAAAAGTCACACTTCTGTATTAAATGTGTGCCTCTGTGTGTGCCAAGAACAAATGGAACAAAAAGCAGCAGAAGTTATCTATGAAGCTCTAACTTCCTCTGTTGCACAAACACCGTGTGAGGTATCAGGAAGAATAGCACTGAAACCGTTTGACCACAGTGACAGAGAAGAGAATCCAGCCTCATGCAACACAGTTTTTTTCTACAGAAAAATGCCTGGTCCTGCGAAGTGTCCTGTAAATGGCCTGTATCTTCCTAAGTATCCCCATATTTCCTGGAAGATAAATTTCAAACCACCCCCCATACCACAACAGTCAAGTTTCCCAATAAGCTTACGTGTGAAATACCCAGAATTTAAAACCCCCGAGCATCCCAGCTGCTTTCCATCAGTGTGCTGGAAAATACTGCACAAATCTGCCCTAGCACAGCTTTAAACATCAGCTAATAGCTCCTCATGCATCTTTCTCCTAAATCTCTTCTCATTTGTTCTTCTGGCAGAAACAGGCACAACATCCTCTGGGCACGCAGGCACTTCCAGTACCGCTGAAGGATTCAGCCCTGTCAACCTTCCTCTGCAATTATGCTATAAATCCCTTCTTGTGTCATTATACAGAGATCAAGCGCTCCAAGGAACAACCCTCTTACTATAGGTCATACATTAGTATCCGGCTCCTGCTCTAATTACTGTGACGGTAACCCAATGTATAATTCATACAGTGAAGAAAGAAGAGTCTGGCCAAGGCAGTGGTACTTGTTCCCTTGCTGATTCAGAATTACCTCCAGAGTGGTTCTTTCATTTGTGCTCATCAAGAGTCGGGGAAGTTCAGGGCCAAATCAATAAAAAAACATGTCCTGCCTCTACAGCCTGGGCAGAAATAGCCACATCGATACAGAAAATCAATTCATTTTCTGTAGTTGCATAGGATTACTATCAAGGAAGACGAGACACACTTGGCTTTTAAAATAAGTTTAGAAAAGGCCCAAAGAACCACCTGTAAATGTCATTTATGGAAAAAAATTAGCATGTCTCCACTCAGAGGTAAGTTTTTCTGAGTACTAGACAACACTAACTTTTTGAGATACTTTACTTGAAAATCTCAGACCTCTTCACTTTTGTTACTTTGGTGTATTTTTACTACTACGACAATATAAAATGCAAAACAATTTCTATACCATCATTGTTTACTGAAAGCAACAGCAATCAATAGCTTTCTGCTTCATGGACATTCAAATCAATCCTACTTCCAAGCCAACCCAAATTTAAAATAGCCTCCACAGAAGACAAATCACCTTACGTGACCTGATGTAAACACAAGGCACGGTGTGTGAGCAGAGTCCACCTCCCTCCAGAGGGGCGTGACTGAGAGCGGCGCCTGCTGCCGCACACGGAGCCTCCCAGCTCATCAGTCCCTTTCGCCTGCCAGCTGAAAGCCTGGGACCTCTGAGGGAGCAACTTCCAGGTGAGTTAGGGAGTCCCTCCTGTCACAAAGCCTGCTGTTTGTAGTGCTCTGTTTCCAGGGGGTCTCTCAGTAGCATTGCTTAAGCAGGAGCGAGAAAGCTGGAAGCTTTCCAGTGGAAACAGGTAGAGTGAAACTACTGTTGATGTATCAGTCTTTAAAAAAGTGATGTTCTGTCTGAATTAAGCACTCCTGCTCATCTGGCTAGAAAACACGAATTTTTGGCATGGCAAGGAAAAACAATAACAGGAGGAGAAAAATATTCTTCAGGTTTTAAATGTCCCCATTTCAGTAAAAAGATCTTAACTTAACTCTACTCTAGCCACACAGTGTAATATTACATCTACACGAAAGCTTGAAGAGTAAAGAGCAATCAGCATATGGCAACAAGGCTTGAATGACTTCAGAGATGGCAGATTCCACACTCCAGGCTGGGCTGTGAGTGGAACACAGCAACACAAATGGCCTGGACTTGCTGAGCTCACACACAGCTCAACTCTTCTGGGCATCACAAGGGCAGAAATGAGGCCCTCTCCATCCAGGCTTCTTCCTAATTATTGAATAACTGACTGCCATAGGATATCACATTTCAATTTCCTGCAGTGTCTTATTCTTTTGGGTTGGATTTCTTTTTCCCCCTCCCCAGAAAAGTTCCAAGGTCCTTCATTCTTCTCCCCACCACATTCCCAACTCAGTTTGAAATTTTCTTTTTGGGGATTTCTCACACACATGTCCCAAATCCTCCCCTCCATTCACCCCTTCCACAAGCAGATTATTTTAATGACTATTTACGTTATAGTATAACACAGTCGCCCTGTAGAGTACCTATTTTGTGAACATTACTGGAAAAACAAGCATATTTGTTAACTGGAAGATCTTTATTAGCACTGTTTTCTAGAAGGACTCCACTGAAACCCTCATTTCTGGAAATTCTGCTTGATGGTCTCTTAAAGTATCTGAATGATATCTATACATATACCATGGGATCATAAAATATAAAATACATTAGAAAGTATGCTATCATTCTAATTTGAAATGAAAGCAAAATAGATGTAATTTGATCTAACGTGCTTTACGGCACCTTGGGGGTGTGACCTACTACACAATTTGAACTATCCCGTCCAAAAGCAAAAGGCAGCTTTTAAGGCACACTAATCTGATGTGTTTCCTTTTTTACAAATGTTGCATACAACTAAAAAAACCCACCAAAACACCAATATTGGTGTTAAGGATTTCTCACAGTGTTTACAGAATGTCACGAGTTTCATCATCCTGCACTGCAATGGGAGATATTGTTATTTAGTCACATTGCAGCTCCCAGAATAACCTGGTCATATGCTTGCTAAGCAAGAAGAGGCAAAGCAGACCTTGTAACAAAGGATGTGTTCTTTCATTTCACCAAATTCGGTGATAACATGAACTAGATTCAGGCAGTCAGAAGACTACAGTAAAAGGAGAAAAATGTGAGCTGAGTCAGCAGGCTGCGGTGGACACTGACTGGACAGGACAATAATGAGTTTAATGCAGGAGCTTAAAAGGTTTATGGAATCAAAGGAGAGAAGAGAATAAAAAAAGAGATGGTCCTAACCTGAAGACAAGAAGCAACACAAGGACACAAGAAACAACACAACACAATGCTCAAGATCTGGTAGGACCTCACTTAATTGTGGGTTAGTTTGTGATTTGTAGTAGACATTTGAATTAATGTAGGTATTCTGCAAATGGTGATCAAGTCATACATTAGATGCATTTGCGTTTTGAAGCACCGCAGTAAACCAGAATAGTTCTTTGCCGTCTCTGGAGTTATTTCCTTGCCCACTTCCTTAAAACCAAGTAGTGAGTGGCTTGAAAGCATTTTGACAGCTGGCTGGCCAGGCTGACAAGCGCAGTGGCCCCTGGGTGATGTGCAGTGTGTAAATCCCCATGCACTGAGGGGTAATATTGCACTGACTGCACAAACCCGCTCGGTTCTCAGCAAGCGACACACCTCACCATATAGACAATGCTGCTTTCTGTTGTAAAGATTTTCATGTAGGTTCACCCCTAGATTCAACCCTGGGCAAAGAACGTAACAGACAAACTTCCAAGTAAGTCAGTGTAGCTTGGCTGAAATAAACCCAAAGACCTAATTTTGAACATTTACAATAAAATCACACCAGAAATACCAGCAAAAGACATTCTATCATCATTCTCCACTTAAAGAAAAATAACATAAATTACAGACATCTAACACTCATAATAGGAAAGCAAGAATTGCATTTTTAGCAGTGGGAAATAAAATGTATCTATTCATCACTCCTTTTACATTTTTAAAGAAACTATATAATGGCCATCTCTTTTCTTCAGCTTTCTTCTTACTTGCTCACAGCATCTTTCACTTTGAATAAAAGCTAAGATCAGCAACCCATAGGCAACTATTCCCAGCAATTTCAGAGCAATTTTTAAAATTGTTGTAGGATGTTCATGAAGCACAGCATTCACAAAATACCTTTCCTACAATCTTCTTCTAATCTGTAAATGTAATCAGCAGAATTTGAATTAATTAGTATTTAGTGCAGTGTTTTGTTTGTCGAAGAAACTACTCTCCTAAGCGCCTCATCTCATTATTCGCAGGAAGGGCTTGTAGCTTCAATATTTAATGTACGGGAGAAAGAGATGGAGTTATAAAATAACCACCGCTTCATTAGTCATTCCATGAGTATTTGAAATGAAGACATAGCAAGGTACATGGTGAATTATGAACAGAACAACTGTATTGCATCCCCTGCATTAGAATGGTGTTTTTACTGTAAAAACAAGTTATTTTTCACCTCTGGCAAGCACACTTCAAAACTGGCTGGGATCAAAGATAAAAGTGTGTATAGCAGTGATATCTCATCTTCCCACTCTCCCACAGGTAACAACAACACAGAACAAATATTAAACCTTTCTAATATTTTCATTTCATAGGAATAAAATAATAGGCCTCAAAAACCTTATCATATTGCTTAAAAAAGTAATGAATAACAAAAAAGAAGATGGACAAGTATGATTTCCAGGTTAAATTTCTAGAAATATAAAATCAACACATTGTAGCATTTCCTATTTTAACTATTTTGCCTCTCTGGCCTGCTGATGTATTTTGAATAAACGCTGAAGGTTTTTTGGAAAGGTTACAGATGCTCCACAGGCTATGAATAAAAAAGACAACTGCATTCTACAAAGCCATTGATGCATGAATGGTTGAAACAATTCTCAATGAATTGAAGCTACAGCAGCTCTTCCAAGGAAATCCTGTTGTTATTATCAGCATGCCCCAAAACACTAGCACTAGGGGAGCTCTAGGAAAGCCAAACTCCACCTATTTTATCTACAAGTCATTTAACCACGCTGGAGAGAATCTTTCCGAATGCCTTGACACTGAGGAGTGAGGCTGACTCAAAGGACGGTTTATGCATGGAACACAGGGCCTAATTTTTTCTGTGTTAAGTCTACCAAAACTCAGGTCATCCAAGCTATGTACAGATGCTACTACTCAAAGTCAGCTAATTCTTCTCAGAAATTTTTTAAATGTGATGAAACAGCTGACTGTAGATGGATCAGCTAAGCAAAATGGCTTTGAGAATAACAATATTTATTTAGATTGATAGCAGTAGGCTTGAAAGGTATATGGTCCAATTACTGCCTACTCAATTTATGCAGCTGTAACTCTTGCCCACATTTTAACTTGGCACATACAGAATCCAAAATTCAGTGTTTTCACTGGTAGCAAACATTTTACCAGATGGTTACTTAATCAAATATATTTCCTTGCTAATACAGAAACTTTGAAACTACTAGCATATTTTTAAAACATTGATGTATTTATAAATCTAAAAGCAGTTTCAGCTCTTTTTATAAATTTATGAAGTCCTATACATGTATAATAAATACTTCAACAGAATTCCCAATTTCAAAGAGAGTAAATCTAAGACATTTTGGTTTAGAACTTCTCCCTCTGCGCTTGAGGATTTGCAAGTCTGAGAACATTAGAAAGAAATTGTTTTCATTCTATTGTCACTGGAACACAACTAAGAACATACCGATTGTCTACAGACCTAATTTCAATATGTAGAGCTTGGGAGTACACGAAGATCTACACAATTTGTACACCAGAGAAGTTCATCAGAACAAGCAAGAAACTCCACGCAGTAACCTGCCAGCCACAGGGCCTTCTGCTTACTGCTGGCTTACACCACAGTCAGCTTCCAGCCTAGAAGGCTCAAACATAGGACTGGAAATCAATTTTTAGCTGAATACTCCAGGTGGACCTTCTGTGACAGAGAGTCTGATCCAGTCAAAACTGAACTCATCCATCTCATGAGGTTTGTCTGACACAGCTCATGCTGAGACACTGAAGAGCTGGAAAACATACGGCTCATCATAAAAATTACCAGACTGCCAAGACAAAGGATTTGCCATGTCCAGACACGTCCATTCATTTGTAATAGCTTCTCAGAGCTTTTAAAGTGATTTTCTTCTCTACATAGCTCAGAATCATCATATACTCAAAGGACAGGAATAGAGTGGATTATCAGTGAAGCTACTTTGATGCATATTATCCGTACATAATGTTTTGGGGTTTTTTTTCAAATCTAGGATTCTCTGTGCAGTGTTATTAATTAAATGGAGCCAAGCTCTAGTCTCCAGTGTAGTTTAAAAAGGCACGACTACATAGGATGGGTATGTATCAATGTATTTGTCCCACTACATTAAAATTTGTCCTTTTATTTCTGTCATGCACTCTACTTTTAGTTACTGAGAAAAAAGCATAGAAAAAAGGGGCTTAAAACCCCTGAAAAGATGATTTCCATAGTAGACCAGTGAAGGCTAATCACACAGGTAGGGATAAGTAGCATCCCTTGGACTCCGTGTGTCAGTTTGAGAAGACACAGCTCAGAAAAAACAGGAACCACCCAACAACAACAAAAACAAACTAAAAGCATTAATGCTCTTTCTAGCAGTGTCAGCAAGTTTCCAGTCACAGTTTGAAAGCATGAAACCCACATTAAACAGAATTTGTACACTTGCTTGCCACAACAGAGTTTTAAGTCAACCTCCAACACACTCTTTATTGTGCTCTAGGAAGGAAATCTAATTTTCCATTTTAGTCTGCATATCAATACTATCTTCCTGTGGTAAGCCTAGGTCCCTTATTCCCATGCCATATGGCAAATCAAATTCACAACTGAAAGTCAAGCAGTCACAATCGACTGACTGTAGGCAGACTTTAAAATAGGAAATTCCTGTTTTCCTATACAGCCCTCTACATTCTCTCTGTTAAAATATTTATTAATTTGAGCTAATATTAATTATTAATTTAGCTCCAAATGTGTTCCTTTTCCAGTAACAGTACAGCTTCAGTTTAAAGTGTATTCAGTAAATGTTTTATTGATCACATACTTGTTCTCTTTATGAAAAGCCTCACTGACACGACAGAAACAAAAGTTCAGAAAATCCTTTAGGATGCCAAAATTTGAAGCAACTTCTTCTAACTACTTACTTTTCAGCATGATGTCTGAAGTAAGAATACAGAAAGAATTTACAGGTATACTGAGACAAGGAAATTGTTCTTCTCAACATCTGAATTAAAAGCCGTATTATAACACTGAAGGCAAACTTTTTGATTGCCCTTCACTTACCTTGAAAATTATATATAAAAAAGGACAACATGTATGTTTAACTATTCTGCTTATTCATTCTCTCTTTTTCATGGAAGAACAGAAGCAGGATAAATCTGCAGGAACAGGCAGCAAATGTTTCCTTCATCTTTATGTTTCTCTGTCTGCTCTCTCCTCATGTCCCTGCATGCCAATACATATTTGTACCCATAAGAGAATACACTTGGAGATGCACCAATATTTTTTTGGTGGGTGTCCATATTTACTGCTATCACCAAATGATATAGCTTTACTTACAAATGACTTACAAATATTGCTGATGGGAAGTAGAGAATAATTTCTTTTTTCCTCTTTGCTTGTGCACACACAAACTTTCACTTTTTCTTTAGTAAACTCCCTTATCTCAACCTTTGAGCTGTCTTCTATCTTATTTTCTCTCCCCTGTCCAGCTGTGAAGGGGGAGTGGGAGAGTGGCTTGGTGGGCACCTGGCATACAGCCAAGGTCAACCAACCACATTCCCCAACTCCCAGATATCACTATTACTGATACTACTGTTCTTTACAGGAAGGTAGAATTTAAGAGACTTCTGCTACAGATCAAAAATATTTTGGTAAGAGATTTACAAAAACATAACTGAAAATATTATCACTTATGATATTGACATGTGCGATGAACATGCAGGTTTGGTTATTCATTTTCAGTAAAAATCCTCCATTCCCCCATAACTGTTGTTTCCCTCTAAATGCAGCTGAATTTTTTTCAATTTGCCAATATAGCATGATGGTCAGATATAAAGTAGCAATTGGCAAGGTCTTCAGGTTTCTAGGTGCAGTTGGAAGGATCATATGCCTGCAGGGTCCCATCTTCAGAGCAGGCACACACCAAGCCAGAGTTTGGGCACTGGAAACTTGTGCTTGGACGGTGCAAACCCACATGACTGAATCCAGGCCATGGAGATAAAACACAATTTTTTCACTGATACATTAATTTGTATTTTTGAATACCAGTCTCTCAATTCTGACCCGAGACCTGATACTACAAATCTCACTATTTTTTCCCTATGATAAATCACAGTCAAACATCTCTCAGTTTCAGTTTCATTTGAATGATGTCTGTGGCCATGTAAAGCCATTATTCTAGTTTCCTCAGAGCTGTGTCCAGCCCTTTCTTATCTCTGCAGCATACTGAATGATAAATGCTGTATTTACCAAATGCTAACATGGAAATTAGAGGGCGAATCTTCCAGACTTGAAAGAGAATATAAATATTAAACTCTGATGATTTTGTGCAGAAAGCTAAATCATTAGGCCTTAAGAGCTAATGGCCTTAGGAACACAAAACAGCTTATTTATGCATTAAAGATGCAATGTATTTACATTTTTCCAGTTCATGAGTTTTATGATGATTTCCTTGCCTGCACTTTGTCTCCTTTGTAGTCTGTACAAAATGGACATGTTTTTCACATTTGGGTAAGTATGAAAAAAACCACATATTTTGGCTGTATAGAAAATCTGAATCTGACAAATTGTTTAAAGCTGCTTTTATGAAAAATCCTACTTTTGTAAATGAAAGGGCTGAAGTGATGTTATGCTGAGCTGTCCTTTCTTCATACAAATGTTTCAAATGTTTCAAAATGCAAGGCAAAATCATGGCCCAATTTGTTGTCATCTTCTGTAAAGGTTTTTAAATTAACAAATTACAACCCTTTTTTCAGTATTCTTACTAAAAGCTGGCTTTTCTCTTTTTCTTCTTCAAAGCATGGAGTGCTTTGATGGCAGAGGCGGGACAGACGACTTACAAATATCACGCTATTTATTTCAATGATAAGTTATTAATGCATTTACAGTAAGTATAAATGCAAATCTGATGGCAGCAAATGCACAACCACAGAATTCAATATGGTGACTTTCAAAATGACATTTGTTACTCACATAGAACAGGTGATAAATTCACCTGAGTTCTAGTCACCTACATTTAGTTGTGTTGTTTTCTAAAAATTCAGAGTTGCTTTTCTAGATGACAGGTAGTCATTTTAAAAAATAACATTCTTACACACAGCAGAAATATCCGTCACCTTCAAGCAGCGGTGGTACTCCAGAAAATTTCATAGGTTAATTTAAGGACTTGTAGGAGATAAAGCTCTGGGTTTTTTCCTTGGGCTTAAAGCATTGTCACAATTTACCGGTGTTATTTCATTAATGCATTATTATTGGAAAATAATGCTTTAAGTACAAAAATACATGGCTTATCCACAGATAAAATGGAATGAAACTCAATGGAAGAGCTAATACCTTCCCCAAATGGATTTAAACCAGCTATGATTGCACTGGCACCTTAGGGAGGTTGCATTAAGAAAGATTTATTATGATCTGATCATATCACCAGGAATTTTCTGTGGACTCCATCTTATGTGCATTGAACAGGATGGTCTGCAGGAGAAATTAACTGTGATAACAGTTCTATAATGATTTCCTTTTAGCCAACTATTCCAGCTGCTCAACACTTTCTAGAATTTCAGCTCTCCAGATGCAATTTCAACAAACTGGGTGCAAAAACCAAATAGATCTAGTGTTTGACTAGTAGTAGAGTTAAAAGAGAATAAAAAACACGAACAAAGTAGAAAAAGGCAACTCCCTTCCATGTTTGCTTTTAAAAAGAGAAAACAATCACTTCTGTCCTTTAAGAAGTCTGGAGACTTTAATCTGAAAGGTGATAACACTAAGTAGTAATTAAGTTTTGGAGGAAATGGCTGTTTAGTTAATGCTGTGGCTGCTGATCTGAAAACTCTCAGCAAATTTTCAACATATTATTCGCTGTGTTCCTGATACAATCAGCTCTAATGATACTACTGCAGTTTCTGAAGTTGGATACCTTCATAGATAACTGGAGGTGATGAGATTCAGCAGTGAAGGGAAAGACAAGCATCGTTTTTAAAGGACATTGTGTTGTATCTCAGAAGGGTAAATACAACCTCCTGGCAGCTGGTGAAAGAAATGCAAACTGATCATGGCAAGGGAAAAATATTCTCATCTAAGAGTTGTAGAGCTGCAGCTGCTCCACTGTACAACCAATGAAAAATCAAGTCATTCACCAAGACGAAAGGAGGCAACACCCTGCTAGTTAATTTCAACTGAAAATTCCAGAGTTTTATGCTTTTAGTAGGGAACTTTAAATTACTGAACACATCCTCAGTTCAGTTACTCTCATGACACAAAAGACAAAGTCACAGAAGCAGAAAATGCACTCGACTCCCTTTGCACCTCCCTTGTGTCATGTTGTAGTTCCCAAACGTGATCCTTATTTGTGTAAGCAAGCTGTAATTGTTTTCTTTTCCATTTCAACGGGAATAGAACTAGACCCAAAGCCACTGAATTATATATGTTCCCCATGCTTCACTTTTCCACTGACCATTTGTGATGACCTGTCAGTGTGCAAGTGCCCCATTTGTGCCTGAAGCAATTTCAGATCATATGAATTCTGCACAGAAACAAGGGCTTGCAAGAGAAAGCTTGCTGCTTTCATTATTTTAACTTTTCCACAGAAGAGGTCATGTAGCAGTTAAATCTTGCAATGATTCTGCAGGCAGCCAAAGGATGCATCTCCCCACATAAAACAGATCTAGGCTTCTAGCAAATAAATAATATTTTGTGCAAAATACAATATTGAATTCTTTTTTATTCACTACAGATCTGTCTCTGGAAAGCCTTATTACTTGCTTCACTGTTGGCAATGGAGAAGAAGGTCCATTATTAGTGGTTTCCAAAATGCTGTTAACAAGACTGGAATACGGTTCATGCAAATAATTTTCATTTCTGAAAATATTTTTACTCCATTAAGGATGTTTTCCCATTTAGCTCCCTTGATGGCAAAAGTCACTAGTAAAAGATGGAACCAGTCAAGGAAGAAGCAATTCCTTCTCTCTTGCTGATCAGACAACAAACTGGAGCCAGTCAAGTTTCCACTAAAGCATCAGACTGCTGACATGGAGAACAGCACTGTTCACTACTGATTCTTGTCAATCATGAGACAACTCTTCCTGAAAAAGTGTTTAAGGCTTCACTTTACTAAACCACAGAAATGCTACAGTAGTGTTTAGAAAGGTACACAACGTTAGGCTTGGAATGATATGCAGACTTATTTTTATCTGAAATAGCTAAGTGAACAGCCCATGATGAGAGAATCAAATTTCACAGCTAATAGGTTCGCTGATTACAATGAATTGTCAGTATTGAGTTAAAACACCTCCACTCAGCCAAGAATGTCATTATTTCTGATGGAAGTTGGAACATTTCATTGCACACTGTCTCAGTTGTCATCACATCTTTGGCACAGCAATTTTTCCTCTTAAATCAACTGCACTTGCACTGGAATTCTGTTGTGCATGTACAAAATTTACAGAAGTGTTAACCTGCAATACTTGGTTCTGCAATTTTAAGAAAGTATAAGGGGCAGTTCCTTAAAAGACTTTCCTTTTCCGAACATCTGGTGGTCTCTGGCAGGTAGGCATCAATTATTAGGGAGCTCCTGCTGCCACATTCTTCCAATAAGTTTCAAAAAAATGCACGACTAACAGAAAACATTTGTATCTACATAAATCCTACAGAAAACTACTCACAATGGCAATTTTGTTATTAAACATTTGTATCTGTCTGAAACACCTATGCTTACTTTGTTTATCAGATGGCAACACTAAACATTAAGAAAATGAAGATGGCATAAAAATCTTCGGTTTAACTACAAAAATAAATTCCCAGAGACAGCAAGTTAGTATGATTGGTCTTTAAAAAAAAAAAATCCCCATTTTTAGCATGTTTTTGCCTAATAGCAGCATCTGAGAAGTTTCAAATGCTATGTATTATTCGAATCATTAAGAAATGACAGACACTAGGCCAGGTTGTACAGTACTAATCCTGAGACTGCTTCCCAGAAGCAGTTTTATAGGTTTTCCCCTATAAAACCATGCAGCCTTTTAGATTTCCTGTCCAGCTAACATGGAGTGGAGAACAACGGTGCTTTCTCCTATGGTAGGATTTAATGCTAATGTGTGCACTAGCATGAGAAAGGTGTATTTCAAATAATATGCTGGAGAATAATAAAGTAGGAATTTCTGTTCTGTAACAGTGCAGAAAATCAGTTTTCTGGCTTTCATTACTGTTGTCAGAGGATATACCTGTTTACAAACCAGTAGTGTCAATAAGATTTATCTCTAACCTGGTTTAAGGTCAAAACATGCTCGAAGTGGCCAACAATACTGCAAAGTAGTCATAATTCATTTCTAGATCCAAGTTCCTCATCTGCTGTATTTCAAACTGAAATAAACCAGCTGAAATGAACATAAACATCCGTGGTCACAATTCCTTTTCTAAAGGAGATTAAATCTGCACCTAGAATTGAGGCTTTCATACTTTAAAATAACAGGTGATCAATGCCTGAAGTCCACATGAGAAAAAGGTGCAGCACTGAAAGTGCACTGGGATTTGAAAAAGGATGCACAGGATGAGAAATGCACAAAGCTCTCCTCTACTTGCCACATAATCCTCATAAATCTAACCCTGAATTCACATGTTCTTGCTGGTGGCTTTCCTGCATCCATTGACAGATACTGTCTCTAGTGTGGAGTACCCAGCCCAGCTTAAGATACACAATCTGTACGTACGTATCATGACTTTTAAATGGAATCAAATAGTGCATCAAGATGGCTTAATAATACAAGTAAATTGATGGGTAATAAGAGTTCAACTTTTTTGTGTGTGTGTGAATTTTACATTAAAATATATATGGAAAAAGTAAAAAAAAAAGAAAATAAGGAGGCTACAATAACTCATCATAGAATCTCAGAATTACAATTTTCTAATCTAAACTAGGCTATCTTTCATTTAAATTAGATGATCAGAGATGAGAATTATTAGAATGTTCTTTCTAAACAGTTACAGGCCAGCTGCAGATGGGGACTGTTTTTCATTCACGCTGTCACACTGGGAAAGAAACCAAACACTTTAACACTGCTGTCGTAACTCCTGAACATTTGTCTGTTTGGTTTATTAAGTTAGAAGTAACTGTCTGTGATATAACCAAACAAATAGCTACTGAAGTTGGAACAGCTCTTTCAATTAGCATTGTCATACAAACAAGAACATTTGCGCTGTGAATGAGTAAGTGGCTGGTGCAGGCAAGAGGAGCGACTGCTGTCTGGGGGAGACTGAAGAACGACTGCGACATTAGGATGCCGCGGCTCATGCCAGCTCCCCCCACTCACACACCCTTCTCCAAGACTGCATTGCGTATGCTTTCACAGATCGGCCAAACGCTGCCAGCCGGGAGCTGGGGAAGCATGACTGGCGTGCTGCGAGCGGCTGGCTCCCTTCCCTCGCCACAGCGGGAGCACCGCGCAGCCCCAGCCCCGAGCAGCGGAGGGCGGGGCTGGAGAGCCGCGCACGCTTACGCAGCGGCGGCAGAGCCCTCGCAACGCACTGCCCACGCCTCCCGCTCAGCCCTGCCGGCCAGCCCCGCCCCAGCAACCTCCCCAGCACGCCCTTGCGCTGGGACATCCCACGGGTTGGCTCTTTCCTTCCTCCCACGGAGGAAGGGCATGACAGTAGCTCGGTGCTGGGAAGGGCAGGCACCCTGCGGGGCCCTCGCAGGATCGGCATCTGAGGGTTCCCCAGTGCTCGGGCAACATCAGGAATCCCCAGAGAGGGATGCCCAGCGGTATGTGGCACACAGAGAAAGCTGTGGTGCCGGGCAGGTGCTACATCAGCCTGCGAGGACTGCCAAACATGTCGGAGATTTAATGTTAGCGGGAAAGAAGGGTGTTTATTCTGAGGCATAAGTACAGTCTTCCCTTCTTTGAGTCCTAAAGTGTTAAGGAAACTTCCCAGTCTGACCCGAGACTCTCTGGCAGTCACACTCCCAGCTCCAGAGACTTTCACGGCCGGGACCAAAGCCCCTTCACAGCAGCGGCTCCAGTGACCCAAGAGGTCCCCCCTGGACTCCCTGCACACCCCACACTCACAAGGTCAGACCAGGTTTCCTCACCGGTTCGACCCCAGGCTTCCCATAGCAAAGTCTAAGATATTCTTGTTCTTAGCAAATTATTCAAGGTACAGGAACAGAGAAACAGCTCCAGCTGGTGCCTCTGAGGAGGGACCCCAACAAAGGAACCCCTGGGCTTTTATCCCCTCACAGTCCAAGCAGGCCAAAGTCTTGCTCTTCTTCCCAAGTCCTGGGCTCCTGCCTGTCTCTCAGTGTCCCTCACCTGGCTGTGCCACAGGTCTCTGTGCCCTTTGTTGTGCAAAGGGTCGACAGTTTGGCGACTCTTGCCTTAGGTTCCCAGAGCTGCACCTGCAGCTTGCAAACAGAGCCACCTGCACCAAATGTGTCCCTCAACAATAGTGGTAAGCCCATGCACAAAAATCCCACACAAACCATAACGGAAAACCATAAAATCGTCACCAGGCGTAGATTTAGGACGGCCTGTAAACTGGAATGCTAAACCTACTTTTGGTGCATCGAGGGAAACAGCCTTGATAATTAGATTACTGATTTATGATAGGTCAAATTTGAAGTTAGCATAATTTAGAGCTCCAAGCTAGGATACTTTAGCTTAGTGAGCGAATGAAACCAGATCTGATTACGAGGTAGTAACACCGGACAAGCTGTGCAAGAATGGTGGTGTTTTCTGGTGCCATGCCTCAGAGCACTGTACATTTACTTGCAGCAACAATGGGACCACATTTTCACTTCTTATTGTCTGTACTATCACCATGCTGGGATACCACTGGTATGGTCCCAGAAGCTTGTGGACTTGTCCACAAACTGGTCCCATTCATTTTTAAGCTATTAAATACAATGCAGTTTTCCATGAGATCCTGTCATCACTGAGCTTCTTACTAAAGACTAAGTTCACAGTATAAATTCATGTAGCTAATTGACCCCAATAACTTTCATACTATTCAGATTCTTATCCAATACTTATTACTGGAGATCTTTTAATGTGCATGGAAAGTGGTTTTCTACCCAGACAATTATACTGTCTGTATATTGCTTTTCTCCTTTCAGTAGAATCCAACTCACATAAATAGCATGTGAAGGAACCAAGACGACTATCTGTAAGCTTTAGAAGCTTGATGACTGTTTGGTTTGAAATTGAACTTGTTTGCTTCATTCTGTTTTCAATTCCCTTTTTCTTTGTTTGCAGCAATCGGAAAACTACCACAGATACAGCATTTGCAAATGTTATTTTCTTAGACTAGATCCTAGGATTTCCTTGTAAGACTGAGCACAGAACTATCCTACATTTTTTCCAAGAGGAAATGAATATATTTGCTACAGCAAATGCAATTCAACATATTTTGTTAAGTCTTGGGGCTATTTTCCTATAACATCTTTTTTGTCAGCAACACATGCAAAACTCCAGTGGCACAGCTTTGAATCTCTTTGTAAATAATGACACTGAAAAAAATGCAACTATATTAAAGTTTCAATGAAAGTAGACTTTGGTTATCAGAGAGAAAAAAGGGGGGGAAAAAAGTTTTTGTTCCACTTACTACACACGAGAATTGATTAGAAAAGCAAAAGTCTGCTTTAGACTGTGCAAATGCAAGGGCAGTTTTCGTTAATATCATTATATCCCTCACTATGAGAAGTAACATGGTCATTTAAGAGAAGCCAATCTGTGGTTGTCAGTGGAGACTGTACAAAGCCCAAAGCCCACGTGGCATCTGCCCACTGCTCTGCACTCTGTGTGACTTCTGGAACATTACAGATCCTTGTCCTGAACTGCCTACTGAGGTCAGCACGCAGTCATTGGATGTAACACCAACTTCTACTTCTTTAGTAAACTATGGAGTGTAAAACCACATGCTACCAATTAGTGACAACAGCCATGACTAAAATTTCAAAAAAGCTTACAAGAAGGGGCCTTTAGATAATGAAAATGGTTTGATGTGTCTGAGTCACGTAACAGATGAGATGACTTTTCTGTACCCCTTTTCTGCCCACTTGCTGTATATGCATTACTGAACCGCCATCATTATTTCTATTCATACACACAAGAACACAAGCAAAAAATCCTAATTATTAGCAAATTCCCTGCTCAAAAGCTCAAGTCTTCTTTCCCCATGCCAGCAAATTACTTTTCTGTATTTCCTTCAGTATCTGTTCTTCCTGCTTATGAAAATATTTTTGTGCTTTCAATAAAGAAGTTCCAGTGCATTTTTCCAGTCAGGTGTCTAATGGGCACGTGGACACAGAAAATAAATTCTGCAAGGCATGGAACGGACTCATCCTATCCACCACATCTTCCTCCACTAAACTTTACTAGCAGTGGGATAGGTAGGCCTCTAGATGCAAAACACAAGAAACAGCATGTTCTCATTTTCCTGAACAGGATGTGTACCTGGGTCTCCCTTACTGATACTAGGTTGATATAATTCTGTCCGTACAACTACAGGCTGTTAGCTCTATGTGCAAATATTCTTACTAGCTGGAAGAGTCTGGCCCAGTGCAAGAAAAGCTGTTTATTGTTTCTTCACCTAGCCTGGCAGCTCTGCCAAATTACTTGCACTCAGGGTATCTGCAGATAGGTGTGAAAGCAATTACAGAGATAGCTAGTCTATTTTTGCCTCTTTTCTCTCCTCAAAATTTACCCATTTCAAAAACCAAAGTAAAGGCTTGGAACAAGTAATATTCTGGGCTTCAAAACACATCTCATTTTCACTATCAGTAACACAGAAGTTGCAAGAAATCTGGTGCTCCGCAGGAATAGCAACAGATAAAACTATAATTTTTGCCACATTTCATCCCATCGTTATTTCTTCCTCAAGAATGACAAGAAGAAAGGGATTTCCTTCTGGTTTGTCAGAAGATTGCTTCTTGCAGTCTGTAGAAAACCAGCAGATATTTTGTTAAAAACACTTGGTGCCAAGCAGACCTGAGCACCATATGGTTTATTGCAAAAGATTCTCTCTGACACATCCTCCTCAAATGTCAGTCCTGTTATTCTGTGGCAGGGATCAATAATCCCTGTGTGGAGGGAGCTATCCTCCCAGTGAGGCCCAAGAATCTATGATTAGCTGCAACAAGAACAAGGACTGGGCAAAGCTGTTCCGGTAGATTTGGAATCCAATAATGGAAACTCACCTGGAAGCAGCTGGCAGTCCTTTAATGAAACTCACAGCAGTGACTCCTGAGCTGAGACACCGCAGAGTGCCTCCCTATCCGCAGAGATTACACGTGCCACAGCTGCGAAGCGTCCTTAAGTTCTTCCTGCAGGTCATCACATGGACTTTAGAGAGAACCCACAAGAAGTTTCTGAATCTGAACCTGAAAGTGGGGCATCTCTAGCTCTGCTGGACACACCTGATAACCTTGAAGTGAACACAACTGCCGTTTTATGGGAGAGGTGATTCTCCTCATCACACCTGTCTTTCTTGATATGAAGATTATCTTATCCTCTCTTCAGCTGTATTTTCTTACTTGCAAATGAGAATAGGGTAATTCCAAACATCACAATTAAACAACACTGACTGCAAAATCCAGCTACTTCCAACTGTTGCAGATGTCAGCTTTCCTTCTCAGCCTACAGAGCCTGGGTTTGCTAGAGGTATATTTTTTTCATGTATTTCTTAACGAACATTTTTCACTAGGAAGAATTAATTTGATTAAATGAACTTCTTTATGGTATAAGGTTGATTTGGTAAATAGCCTGCTTCTGCACTTTCAAAGTAAAGCTAGACCACATGAATTCTGAACTTAATTCAAACTTCAAAGCCTTTCATGTTTTAAGGAAAAAAAAGGAATAGTTTTAAATTTAAATAAGAAATATGAAATATATATTCACACCAGTAAACACACCGACTGCATTTTCAAGACCATTATTTTTTCTTTATAATATTCAGGAATATAAATTTTTCAGGATTGGCCCTTCATGAGAATACAATTTCCTGAAATACTGAGAATTCACTTGAAGGGAGAATGCCATTCCTTACTCAACTCACGTTAACAGACGTTAACATCGAAATACAATCATGATTGTCATTAACATGTGAATGTTAACATTTATGTGGCTGGTGATAGCTGTAAACATTTAAATACTTCTTCAAGATATAAATACAGAAATATTTAAATCTTCTTCAGTGCCTCTGAAAAGCAGTACTTGTCCTGGTTTACAACTCTATTTATTTGAAATTATACCCCCCTATATTTAACACTGACTGTTAGCTTGTATTTCTGCCTGCACTTTTCTGTGTAACCCTTCAAGGAAAAATGAATGCGTTGTGCAGGCATCACCATACTCACCTTGCTATGAAAAACAAATGACAAAAAACAAACTCACCAAAAAACAAAAGCACACCACTTCCAATATTCAGCCCAATAATGCAACCTGACTGTTTTCCTGTGAAAACACGGCGGTGAGTTCTTTCAGGAATCAAAGTTCATCAAAAAACGAACAAAAATTCCTTTAAATGCCTTCAAAGTTGTTAGAGATTTTGACTTAAATCTAACCAATTACTTCTGTATTGTCTACACTGAATCAGCTTTGGCTTTTAAGATTTACTTTGCATAAATGTGTCACCTGCTGCAACATGCAAATTCAATAGAATAAGCCTGAAACACATTAATGGTAGCATGACAGTATTGGTGTTATCCTGCCTTCTGCAGAACAAGTTCGCAAAATTCCATAATGCATACTAACTGCAACGGTATGACCCAAAGGTGGAGGTTTATCCTCATTCTTGGCCATCACAACAGCAGTCCTTTAAAGAGCAATTTGGGAATACTAGGAGTTCATGTATATCTAGGCACTCATTTCCTTCTCTGCCATGAAGAAAAGAAACTTGGGAAGGGAGGGACACGATTCTGCTTTCTTCCTGAACATCTTGCCCAGAAAGGCACTGAGCTGTTGTGAAGCTGTCCTGCCATGTGTCACCTCAAGTTTAGGAAGGGCCAGGTAGCAGCTCTGTGAAGACAGCTGAGCAGATGCTCCCAGAGGAGACACACGAGTCTGCTGCAAACACCAGCAGAAAGTTCAGTCATACTTGAGAGGAAGCCAGATCCCAGCATAAACCCCGGAGTACAGGGAAGGAAGACATAAGAAACTCTCTCTTCAGATCTGTGTACTGAATTACTTTGTTTCATATCTAAATAATAAAATAAGCCCTGAAAATTATCTCTCTCTTGATTAATATCCTCCTCAATTTCTCTTGTAAATGAAATGAGACAGTTCATCTTCTGAAGATGAATTAGATGAAGCAATTCCTGCTCTACCGTCATGCCATGCACTTTTTAAAACCCCTGGCATGCAACAATTACTGTCTCCTAGATCAGTGGGACTCATGGAAATGATCCAGTCGTGTTCAATAATACTTTCTTTAACTGACAATCATGTTATAAAAATCCATTTTAGACCAGTTTATTGAAGGAATAAATCAATAACCAGTCTAAACAAAAACAGCCTCAGTAAAATATTCAAAAATACTAGTATGAAAAAGAAAGATTTTAAAATAGCACCTGACTCTGGTATTTCTCTCTGTCTCCACACTGCACGAGAATTGGCAAAGCACTCACAAGAAACACAAGATGACCTCACGAACCTTGGGGAATTAAGACGAGAAATTTGCCTGCCCAAGCAAGTGCTTGACATTCAAAAATAACCTCCTGAAACATAACCAGTGCGCAAGAGTTCAGCCAACTAATGAGTTTTAACCAGGAAAAATCGGGCCATTTTTATGGTGAGATTGACAGCTTTGGCTCCACGCTTCATCTTTTAAATGCCACCTACACCTCAGCTGGGGCACATCAATAGCACCATTGATTTTTTTCTCACTTCAGTGAAATTACTCATTTTCTGTAGTTGCAATGTTACTGCAAAATAAAGCAACTATTTGAACACTTGAGAGCATTAGCTCAGTCCTCTTTAAGAGACATGCTTGACTATACCTCTGTAAGTGGCTAAAGCTTTAATGATACCTGCACATAGCTCCCTTCCTTGTCTCCTAATGAAATTATCCTTCAGAAAAACCCCAATATGACAGATAACAATTATCTTCTTTATAAATTGAGGAGAACATTTCTGATTGATTTTTTTTTTTTCCTTTTCTGAACATTTTCTTCAAACAGCAGAGAAAACATTGGACAAAAGAAAATAGTATGTGGAGTTTTAGGTTAATTTTGTTTGCTTGTTAAAAGTTGGGCTGGAATTTTTTTGTAAAGCACAGCTCATATCAGAACAGTTGTTTTTTGTGTGCCTTCCATAACACAGGCAAAGTAAGTTTTAAATAATTTCTCCTTTGGTCTTACTAGATGACAGGAATCTCTAAGTCATACTTACAGCAGTAAGTAATAACTTAGGATTCCAGTATCAGTAACAGTTTTTTAGGATTAATCCTTATCTTACCCACTTAATTGTGGGTATGTGCTTAATTGTTAAAGTATGACTGATCCTTAACAACTGCATCTGCATTAAATTCAACTCTCCTATGATCCACAGGTCAACCTCACTTCTGCCTTTTCTTACAAGAAGAAATAAAATTGTCAGTCCTTACTATTACATTTAGACTCTAACCACACATCTTCCATAGACTTTTTAAACTGCAAAGTTTTTGATGAATAAGAATTTGCAGACTATTTTTACATAGGACCAAAATATTCATGATTGTCAAAATTGCTGATATTGAAAGCTTATACTATATACAATAAAGAATATATGCCCTAGCAATGTCTGTTGAACCATTATCTTAGCTTATATTTAATTTGAAAAAATACCTTCTAAATCCTCTTTTTTTTTTTTTTNAAAACCTCTTTTTTTTTTTTTTTTTTTTTAGCCAGGAGTTTTTTAGATCAATGTCAAATCAAAAATGGATATTTACTAAATGCAAGCAGGCCACAGATAAAGCCAGAACATTTTGCAGAAAAAGAAAAATTGCATCAAGCCGCACAGAAATAAGTGGGTTTATCAGCACTCACAGCAATTTCAAAGAAGAAAGTGTCTAACATGGATGACCTGAAAAAGAAAATTCATTTATAAAGGCTTTGCACATTTTTACATGGTACAAAACTTTCTCCCTAAAGCTAACAGTAGCAGTTTGAAAGGAATTACAGGATATAATAGAAGTCCTAAGATCACAGGGAATTTTTCAAATGCTGCCTTTGGAAATAATACCTTGTGCATATAATTGCTTACAGTTTGAATACCACAAGTTCACGTAGCTTTTTTTAAAAAAATCTGCATCTATTAATTTTGCTCATGTCACCATTAACATGACAGCATTCCTTCTTTCTCAGGTCTGCAGAGCAGACCTCCCTCAGAATCACAGCACATGCTGCTCTCAGGGACAGCAATCCTTCATGATGTCTTGGAGTTCTGGCTGCTCCAGAGCAGATGGAGGAGTCAGCTCCATCCTCTCTCTGACCCGACCTCTGCCTCAAGGAAAACTTCCCAGTCTGTATAGCTGCTAGCATAGAAGGTCTGTCCTTTCTTTGAAATTAGTCTTAAACTCTCTGTATTGCAAAATGGACTATTAATAATCTAGTATAACAATTCTTACGTTATTCCAACCATTCTTTTCAAAAGAAAACTGTATGCCAGACTGATTTGTGTTCGAGGCTTTTTCAATACTTTCATCCAAAACCTTTTCCTTATTAAACTTTGTCCTGTTAACTGTTTACAGTTCACCTGTGCCGAAGGCATCCTTTGCTGTTAATTCCCATCCCAGCACTGAGAAAAGCTGCACCAAAGCCTTTCTGGACCTTACTGACATTTCAGTTATTTGCACAATGCGAAGGTAGTTATTTAGATTAGTCAGGAGACAAACAAATTGCTGGCTACATACATACAGATTTCTGCAAGCTATATACACAGAGATTTCTATCTGGCTGTATAAATACGAGGGATTTACTTGTTCCAAAAGCTTGCAAATCTTGATTACCCTGACTCCGCCACAGAGGCTGGACACGTGTGAGGATTTGTAGTCTATCCTCAGTGAACACGAAGCTAACTAAAGCAGCTTAGAGGAGATCTTTTATTTGATGGCACAGAACTAATCTTGGATGCAATACAATGTATACAGGGATCTTATCACCCCTACTCCTTTCAGCCTCTGCATGTTTTAATTGCAGCCAGCCTGTAACTCCCTTCCTCCTCCACTGCAGTGTCCCATCATCCTACAGCACCCAGAGCCAGCACCACTGTTTGGAGAAGGCACGGTCAGATCTCTCACTCATCTCTGCCTCCTGAAACAAAGCTGTGGAAATCATCCCTCTAAATCCTCCCTGATCTCCTTGTGGTGATCTCGCTTCCAGAGCTGTTCAAACATATGGGCAGCAATCAGGCCATATCCAACCTCACATTTACCAGAAATGTTCAGAACAGCTCAGTGTCCCCTTTTTGCCCGTACTTTCAATATATACACATGCTTGCCTGTAATTTCAATCTATACATGTCATTCCCTTCACCCTGCTGAAGTGGAAATTCATGTCTGTATACATTAGAAAAATAACATTGTGACAGAAAATGTGAAAATCCTTGCATAATAAATCCTCCATATTGCTTGCACGAAATAACATAACTCATAGAGCAAAACTAAAATATATTACCTTGAAGCAAGAAAGTACCTATAAAATTAGAAGGGAGATTCTCAGATTTCAGATGCTTTCATTAAGGAACAATGTTTCATGAACTAAACAGATATATAGTATTTTTAAAGCATTTCTGAGACATTTTTGTTGTATGATCAAGATACTTGAAACCACAGTTAAGAAAAAATACCTCGTAGAAAAGTAAATTTCTGCTTTGGTCACTACTAGAAGCTGCAGCCCTTGTTCTGGTTGACTTCCACTAATTAGTGCCAGTCAATGAGAACTGCATGACAAAATTTGCAGAGAAAACCACAGTGCTGACAGAGGAATTAGTGAATGAAACCAAGTTAGGCAGGATGCTTATGCTGTCACTATTCAAGCTCAAGGAATATTTACACAGGATCTCTATCAGAGAATAAATGCACACACAATGAATTATTGCTGTATTTCCTAGTGAACACATACAAGAAATACTGAAGCATGGATTACACACACAAGGAAAGCTTTTGAGAGAGCAGGAGCTTCAAAGGAATACAGCAGAAATGAAGTTTATTTGTTACAGTAAAAGTCAGCATTGCATGCAATACAGCTTAGACCCACTACTTATTTCCTGATTTTATTGGGACACACTACTACAGGGTAAAGAAGAAGTGAATATAAAGCCTAATTCTGGACACAGTTTTTAAAGACCTGATTAGAAGAGAATTAAAATATTTCTAGAAGGAAAAGAATTCTGTTAGTTTTGCTGAAATGATAGATAGATTGATGGATAGATAGACAGAAAGAAAAAATACATAAAAGTATACAGATATATAGTATAAATATATATACTTGTATTTCTACATATCTATATATATATGCAGACCACAAAACTGTCAAAAACATTCAGACATTTACTCTGTATTACATATGTGAATATATGTTATCTATACACAGTGAAAAGTTAGTCCTGATAAGCAGTTCCATTTACTCTTTTATGCCAACTATTAGGCTAATTTCAATTACAGCTTCAGCATTAATTAATATAAATTAATAATAATTTATAGTAACTATAAAATATATAGCAGCAAAAAGAATAAAGGTGTTTTTAGGTAAAACCAATATAAGTACTCTGAGTTATCCTAAAAGCACTTCACCCATTGTCCCACCAACATGGCAATTTGTTTGTGTTGTATTTGTGGACTCCTCATTAGACATTTTTGAATTTATGAAAATATAAAAGCCTACTTGTAACTCATAAACAATGGTCAAAATGATTATTTTTACACTGCCTTTTCCATTTATTCTTACTGCTTGTAATTTCTATGAGTATCTAAATTTACTCTGTATTTCCCATACAGGTAGGAATTGCCAAGCTAACCTTATCTGTTCTACAGTTTTTAATATTCATATTTCTAGTGTAATATGACCACTTCTACATGTTTTCAAGTTGTATACTGTTTTTTATATCTTATCTGCATGTGTGATACAGATTCATTTTACCTTTCAAAGAGAAACAATATAAACTTGTCTTCCTCATATATATGGATTCTCAGGGAGATAGAGGCAAGATATCTTCAAGTGCTAGTCGTGTCATTAAATCCTGCTATATTATCAAGAGCAGATGTTCAGAATACAAGGATCCCTAAGGTCTCTGTTTCTTCTTCAAAAGAAGTGCATTTTGTCTTCCTTAAGTTGCAAAATGAAACTGAAAGTTAAATGAAAATGTTTCAAACACTAAATGTTAAAGGGCTAAAGGTGCCCAATATGAGGTGAACCTCCTGGATTGTCAACATTTGTTGTGATATCTCTAATCACACTATGTGTGCATTAATTGAATTCAGCAAAATCACTCAAGCTTTTAGTGTTCTGAAAGCCTGAACAAATGGATTAGTATGAAAAAATCTGCACCATGAAAAAAAAAGATAAAGGAAGCATTTTTATTTCCTTTTGTTTAGCCCAATGAGGGGATTAAAATGATATTTGTTAACTAGAATTATAGCAGGATCCCAGACAGTTAACTCTGAGAAAACATAGTCTCAAAGGAATATTCTAGACAAACAAGAAGCTATAAAATAAACATATTCCCTTTAGCTACATAGGAAGAACATACGAAACACATTCTACATCAGCTCCAATTCTGTCCAATTACTGCTATGCCACAACTTCCAGCCTATGTTCTAATTTAAATGTATTAAAACCAAATGAAAAAAAACCAAAAAAACACTGCTTTGTGTCCTACTGAGATCTTCTCAATAAAAATTCACACCTAGACTTTTTACCATATAATTTATGTTACTAATAATTCCTTAAAAACAGGTGCGAGAATAAAAGGTTCGGTGTAACCCTAGGCCTAGAAATGCTAATTTGCAATTTCACACTAGAGTCAGTGAATGAGAAGCAAAAAAAATTTACTCTAACTAAATGAAAGAACTGAAACCAGCACCTCTCCCAAGCTGCTCTGGGTACCACCCGAGACAGAAGCACTCTGTCAGCTCAACCCAGTTCCAGGGAATTGCATCTCCGTTAAGCAGGTGGGTACCTGCACTGCTACTGGGGGTCCTGCCCTGCTGGGCGCAGCCTGCACCCGGAGCAGCCACCTGGGCAGAAAAGGGTTGTGGGATACTTGGGTATTTCAGGCCAAGGCAATCCTAATGTCTGCATTTTGTTTGGCAGAGGTAATGCTGATTATCAGATGCCAGCCCTTGAACTGCCGGCTGGAGGGAGGTGCGGGCTGGAATAACGTAGCTGACACAGAGCTAAAAACATCGCTTCGCCACACACAAGAGAAATGATGTTTGCTGATTTTTCTGCACGGATGAAGGACAGCTTGAATGATTCATCCTTAAGCGGGTAAACAAAAGTGGGGGGTCTGAATTGAATTGCAACATAATTTCCTTTAAAAGCTTGTTGAGAACATGCGGCTACACTGTATTGTGGCAAGGACTGTGAGCAGGACAAACACTACGTGCAAGAGCTAGAAGGATAAACACACAGGACTAATCTAATGTTGAAGATGGGGAAAAGCATAAGCAAGAACTAATTCCTCGTTTTGTAGCATCAATTTAACCCTTTGAGAGTATCACTGCTTTGCAGCAGCAACAGTGGGCTCCCTGAAGCCAAGCTCAAGACTTCTTCAGTAATTCACTAAGTAATTATGTTCACAAATTAGAAAAAAGTATGGTAGCAGCTTAGTATAATTTCTATTTTAGGACTAACCCACGTTCAGAGCACATCTGCACATTGTATATTTCATTCGGTGTTTAGAAGCCATATTGTACAGAAGAAAAATAGCTGATTTATTCGGTGCTTTTTGAATTAGATTTCATACTGAAAACTTCTGAAAAGCACTGAATTTCTCCAGCTCCCATAGGCTTCAATGATGCCTGAAATGCAGAAGAATTGAAATCATCTTTGTAACTTAACATATATAGATTAAGATCTCCATATTTGAACTTTTTCATGCAGATAAATGAAGAGGCTCTGTATGAACCAAGGCTCATATAGGAAAAAACTTCAAAATTAGTGTTTGTTCAGCAAGAGAAATAAATGTTACGTCTACCTTGCACAGATGAATAAATCTACTTAAGTCAATAAACACTAATGAAATGAATGGAACTAACATTGATTTCAGGGCAGCCAGGACTTTGCCCAATGTATTTACTCTGAACAAAACTGTATAAACACATTAATTGACTGCAAGGAGAGGGATTCAGAAAGATACAATATAAATTCTGCTGGCATTTGCTTTTTGGAACCAATATGTTTGACAGAAGCCTCATTATTTTTTGAAGTAATTTGCTCTTTAAGTTCTATATTTTGAATCAAATCAATAAACTATTATTACCAAGTTCATTTTTATGAAAATCAAACTATACGTTATTCAGTAAAAACATAGGTGCTTCAGTTCATTCATAGCACATGACCAGCCATTAATTCAACATACTTTGATTTTTATCATTTATTCATTTTTATTTATTTTATAAATTATTCATTTTGATAATTATTCTAAAGAGGCATTTTGTATCCTGATTTTTCTAAACTACTTAATACTTACCAATAAATATGCAACTCAGAATAATTTGTAAATTACATCAAATCTGCATGTGGAAAGATGGCTGGGGGTAAAATTAGGGGAAACTGAGAAGCTATATTCACATCCTAACAGAGGCTATAATGATACGGAGATGATAGGGTAAAACACAGCTGCTGCTCCCTGGATGGAATGGAGCTGGCAGCTCCAAACCTGTTCCACGAGGATTCCCCATGGACACAATCTGCAACCACAGCGCCTGCTAAGGGGGGTGGACTGGGGGCTGGAGTTGAGTGGGAACACTGCACCCAGGCTCTGGAAATCCTCACAGGGAGGGAACTTGAGGGTACTCTGCAGCTGAGAAACCCCAAAGCACCTGTCCACTGAGGGAGAGAGGAGCTGATGTCCTGAGCCAACAGCCTGGCTGCTGAGCCACCAACTGGGGCAGAATCACTCTCCTCAGATGAACTTGGTTCATCTAAAGAGGGAAAAGGTAAAGGTATCATTTGTGCAGTTTTAGGAGCCTGTTTCTCCTGTGCACAGGGGGAAACCAAGGATTCCTTTGCTTCCAAAAGAATTTCTGAGCTAGAGTATATTGCTGTAAAATCAGAAATTGAGGTGTTCAAGTCATCGTTAGCCTTCGATAGAGAAGCAGAAGAAAAATTTGGAATGCAAGCTGATGGATTGAAAATTATCACCTTAAAACTGAAGTGGAGCAATTTAAAACTCTGCTCGCTGCTGTGGAGCACAGAGAGAAACTGGTGGACAAACTGTTTCAGATACTGTGTGGCTCTGCAAGTCAGTGCATTACACAGACCCTGAGACTTGGGATGCAGATATTTGATATGATAATGATGATGATGATAAAACCATAGAGAACACTGATTCCAAATGCGAGCGTAGGAAAACAAAGACCCAGAATTACCACTTCAGTAACAGTGAAAATGTTAAGTTCAGCACAAACAGCAGTGACAGGACTTCTTCCTAAATGGAGACTTCATTTAAAATAGGCATTTAAAGCTTTGAGAAAATGCAAGTCAATCTCACATCCAAGAACAGTCACAAGAAATGAAAGAAATATATTAATCATTGAGCAGTTGAAGAGCTGTCATCACACTGAACTTCTTAGGCTGAAATGTAAATATAAATGTTGAAATGGATTAAAATTATCCCAATGTATAGGGAAAGTTTTCAACAGAATACTTCGGCTGAAGTACAAGCTCTAATCACAGCCGTTTATATAGCCATCTAAAATGTAAGAATTAATAATATCTACTTATTTTTAAATGTATTGATACAATGTATCTGAGAAGACCTCTGCTTAGTCATTTTTAGCCATGGTGCCAATGTGATTTAAAGTCCATTTTGTAAGTTTACATATGTATCAGAGACCAGAGAGACACTGGCAGCTCTGACAACTTTGAAGTCTATTACTGAAGCAAGGTACCTACATGATAATTAAAGGCATTTCTGCTAAGATTATGCTTTCAAGAATTAAGGAAAGGGCAAGTCAACTGTTCCACATTTTATTACATACTTTTACCATTTCAAATGATTAAATTAATTATTATGAAATCCAGAATATTAAATGTTTTCAAAATATAAGATACTTGTCCTTAAGTTTCAAAGCCCAGTGCTTCAGCTGTATCCTGTGTGCAGCAGCACTGTGAATTAGACTGGAGTGTGAGAAAGGCAATGTAATTGTTCCATCAGACAGGACTAAGAGGAGAGTTTGTTACTGAAGTCAGCAGTGCCGTTGCAGCTGACCTGTTATCTCTGACAGACAGGTACAGGTATGAGTTCAGTGGCCATACAGTGGCTGCTGCACCCGAATGACTGAAATTCTTGTAAGGAAAATGAAAAGCTTGAAGGAGAGGAGCAGCTACCGAGTATGAATCAGGATTTCTGAATTGACTCCATCTGATACTTCCATTCCCCTTTCCCTACAGAAGTGTGGTGTGAGAATAAAGTGAACATGAGAAAGAGCAGAGTTGAATGTTTCTGTGGGAGCCTGCAAAGAAAACATACAGATTAATACAATGATTTCACTTATTGAGTAGTTTCAGCATAATTACAGCTATATTAAGACTGTCATAGTGAGGCATCAACAGTGCCATCATAATGCCTACATAAAAGGTGACTCATCAGAGCCCTGAAATTCAAGTGAAACACTTACTGTCACTCAAAATGCTTTAGGAAATGAAAGCCAATTTTTGCAGCCTAACAGGCTAACTCACTATGCTATTTTAATTATTTTTCATTCAGACAGATTTTTCTTGGCACATAGAATCAATGCGTCAAGGAGAAATTTCTTTTGAAAAACCACATAGCAAGATAGTATCAATTGAGGATGCAAGAGTAAAAACAGAAAACAAAAAAAAGAAAGAAGATGTCATCTAAGATGCTAAATACTGAAGATTTACAGAAAAGGGAACAAGGGAAAGAAGGAAAATCTGTAAGTCTTTAAATTTATACACAGTCACTTAATAACTGGACATATTTTGCTGGGAATGTGTCTGACAGAGAATTACGCAACAATTACTTCTAAGCCTGTAAGTAAGTAAGCTTACAAGCCATTCAAAAAAATCCATGTAATATTTCAACAGTTATTTAGTATTCCAAAAGCATAAAATATGGGGGGAAAAAATCAACACATTTCCTTATATAGTGCAGAACATCATGTATATCATGTCTGTGAACATCTCAGCGAACTGGGAGAAAAATACAGTGACTTCCAACTCAGTGGGATGTGACTTTTTCAGTGAGTGATCCCAGCTCAACAACAGACGAGCCTCAGCAGCACTTCTCTCCTCCCTGCACCTCACTCCACTCCAGGAAATCCACTCAGGTTACTCCTTATGGAGACTCCAGGTGATTTTGCCTTGTTTGTTCTCACACAGGCTGACAGTATTTTCAGCTAGGGAACTGTATGCATTCACCTCATAGAGCACACGGGTAGTGGAAAAAAATCAAAAGTGCTTTTTTTTTTAAACAAAAAAAGATATATTTTAACAATCATGTTGTCTGTCTCCAAGTTTCTTAATTGTTGGATAATGTGTATCTTTAAAACTTTTAGTGAAACACAGGAAATTCTTCTTCCTATTCCTACAGTAGGTGGGATTGGCTAATAGAGGTAGAAAGAGATTCCATCATAAACACATACATTTAGATATTATTTCAGCTTTGAATCAGCCTAAAAATAGAATAATTTAGAGAACTGTACTAAGGTTCTGTGAATTTCATTTTGATAGCACAGAAAGTATTATGAGAAAACCTATGAAAACCCATGAGCTTTGGAGAAATATACACATCCTTTACAGGCTCTCCAGCATCATGCTTAACTGAAAATGAAAATTCTGTTTCAATAAAAAAGTTTTTTAGTTCATTCTTGTGCTTTTTAAAAACAGTGTAATCGATAAGATTTAATCTATAAAGTTACACTGCTTAAGTATAGACATAATATAGCCAAGTGTTCCATTAAACAAAATAAAGGAGACTCATTTTCTTTCAATTATCAAAATCCGAAAAAATACTAAATTTCAAAGTAATGTATTCTTATTTCAACAGAAATTTCCATTTGCCAATCAGTTCTCGAGAACACAAATAACATTTCTATTCTCATACACCAGAGTTTACTTTCTTTCACATGACCTAAAGCATTTTGTCTAAATGTGTAATTTTCAATACATTTACTCAATGTGCTTAGCAGTTTGTCAGTAACACACTATCACCTCAGATGCTTTTTGAAATTATTCCTCATGATCCCTGTATTATGAAAAAATACAAGGGAAAATAAATGGCTGGAAATTGTGATACACAAGAAATCACCGAGAAGCTGCTGACTATCAGTTTGCTTATTGGAGAAACACTGAGGTAAACTGTAATGAAGTGAAGTAGCTGCTAGAAGTAGCTGGTGTAGTGGACAAATAATGGTGATTAATCTCCTATCCATAGCAAAGATTTTCAATGGGAAGTTTGTTACTGAAGTATTTCCCTAAGAGCTCAGTCCTTTTGAGTGGTTCACACCACGACCCTCCCTCAGGACATTTCATATCAGACAGCACGGACTCTCTTCTGCTTGGATGGGAACCCAGCATGAAACTACAGCTGTGCGTGGAAATCAGCAACAGAGCAGGTATTCCTCCTTTGGGAGGCAAGGTACCTCCAGAGAGAGGGTTTTCTAAATACTAAACTTGTGAGATTTTCATTCCAGTTACACTATTAATAATGTAGGACTGTAACCTACATAGTAACTGCTTCCTGCAAAGCATCCTTCTTCCAAGCAACATCCCAGGATTAGACTGCGCTAGCCTACCCTAAAAATAAAGTCACCCATCATGTGGCCTTGCACCAGCTATGAGTAATCTGTTTTCTTCCATCTCCAGCTTTCCACTAACATGGCAGTTTGGAACACAAGTCTTTTCCTGAGCAGAAAATAAAATAGATGTTAAATGAGTGAGACTAAGGCCAGGAAAACCGCTTGCATTGCATTAAGGGTTGCCTTACAATGACACCTAAATGTATTTCCATGGAACTGCTCCTTCCAAATTCTATTGCAAAATACGGTAAAGAGATTTATTTTTTTTTAAAGTTATGTAACAAGAACCCAAAATAAAGCATTCACATACTCACTTATATTATAAAAGCACAAAAAGCTTCAAGCAATAAAATAGCATTGCGCTCCTAATTAGTTTTCAAGGGTTACATTTTGCCACCATAAAATGGGACAGAAACAGGAAAGCAGAAAAGGCAGAAGGCTCTCCAGAGGACTATGTAAGGGTGTGGACAAAAATTTAGTCTTGAGAGCTCATGCTATGCATCTTGTACTCAAACATTAATCTAAAAGGAAGCACACGGTGACAAACTACAATCATTCTGCCTGATAAAAATGAAGGTATATATCAGAAAAATTGGCATTTTACAGATGATATTAATAATAGATCTACTAGATCAAGAATGACAAAAGAAATTAAATATTTTTGAAAGTACACATACGTTCGACTTCCAGGAAAAAAACAAAACAAACCAGTCTGACAGCAAAGACCAGGGAAATATTTTTCTTTCGTTGTGGATTAGATCTTTCTTGTACTTTTATTAGTTATGGGACTCTGAGGACTTAATTAGTTTAAGTTAGAATTAATTCTGGTCTTTTTCTCTTTGTGCATAAGCAGAGGAGACATCTTGGAATATGTACTGACAGGTGCATAGGTTACTTAAGACTGTCCTCTAAAAGGCAAATGCTGCTTTACGCCCCTAGTACTCATCTCTGAAAACCACCTTCAGTCCAAAGAACACGGACAGGAACCACCCAAAGTATCTGGTTTTTACCTGGGAAGAGTTTGATGAGTTGCTAAATAAAACATTTTCCATTTTTAACTCAAGGATTTTCCTTTTTCCTGAATCCCTCGTGCAAACAGAAACATACACGCAGACCTTAGAGCAATCAAGTTCACCAGTACAGTGGTCATTTTTGGTTGGCTGAGCCTAAAAGGGCAGGCTGCATTAATTGTTTTCTTTTGGAAATAATGAGGAAAAACCCAGTGCTATCCATTACAAATCCTCATGGTAACTGTAACTCACCCATAAAAAAACTTCTTGATGCAAAAAATCCTTGAGTGTCTGTGAGATTTATTCACATCTTTACCTTAAGAGAAAGAAAGGCAACCACACATATGCTTCCTACTGGAGCATATTTAAAAGAAATTATGAACTCAAAAATAATTTCCAAAAGTGACATGAAGAAAGACAGATCTGATCTAAGGCGTGCTATCTCAAATTTGCATCAAAGCTCCCCATGGGCTGCCATGAGCAGCCCGAGCTGGCACCATTCACACCTCTGTGGCTGGGAATTTCAGCTCACACTGACTGCCGCAGCATCGCAAGGGCAGTCTCCAGGAAAGGATGAGTTATGTGTTTACCATATGTCAGCCATTATGCCCAAACTCGGCTTTTCAGAAAAGAAATACCTTTGTGACAATCAAAAGCTAAACTATCTGGAGCACAGATTTTTTATGATCTTCACAAAAATTAGAAGTGAAAGAATGAAAGTTCAACACTAAAATGCTATGAATATCAGCTTCCTCAAATCTATGAATCTATTCTAGTTTACTTTTGCTCATATTATAAATTAATTCACAGCGATATAAAAAAAATAATGTGAGACGAAACAAGGCAGAGTTGTACCTGTTTCCTTCTCTGATTTCAGCGGACCACTTACCTTTTGTAAAGAAACAGCAACCACTAACTTTATGTGTGTGCATTCCAAAAGCATGAATGTAAGTTCCCTTGGAAGGTATACAAACAAACAGAAACAACTTTTATAATCGAAAACACTTTCCCTTCTGTTTGAAGGTAACAAGACAAAACAAAAAGGGTCAAACACCCCATTTCAAAATCTGGAATCAAAGCCGTAAGTGGTAACAGCCAGGGCCAGAGAAGAGGGGTGGACATATAAACTCAAGGATTCTAGGATGACAAAGAGAGAATAAGCAAAAGGATTACTGTCTCTCAGCTCTGAAACTAACTCTGAAATGGGCTATTTGTACATGGAAGACCCCAGTCAAGGATATGATGTACATTACTCCAGAAGGCCTGAAGATATCTTTGAAAATTTTAAAGAAATCATTTAAACTGCCAGGACAGTTTGAGAACATCCCGAATGATTTAAAACATCCCTCTGTCTCATCCCTCACCTTCTAGTTACCTGCCACTTTGTGTGTTTGCCTCACACACTGAGGACTTGCTTCCGTGTTGGAATTAACATTTTTAAGAGAAAAGAGGCATGAGATGCCTCTAACCAACACCTACTGTGTACTCCTCAACATCTAAACCAGTTTACTAAAGTTTCTTTTTGTCAGTGAAGAGACCTAGGAGAGAGAGAATTCACCTAAACTCTCAGACAGACCTGAGATTAAAAAAGTGTCAGAGGTGACAGAAAATGAAGCACATGAAAACTACAGTCATCACACTTCAGTCACCTCTCAGTCCATTTTCCTTCTTTGTCCCCCTTCCCCAGAGCTGGATGCAGTCTCACCCTGAACTTCTCACAGTCACATGTTTACAGGAACTTTGTCACAACACATCCCAGATACACAGCAGAAGGCGTTTTTCCAGATCTAAATCTGTTTTTCTCTACTCTAAATCATTAAGGTCCAAAGAAAAATGGTAGTTTTCTTGAAATGCAGGGTTTTCCAGACTAATATCCAAAATCCGTCCTCCAGGAATCCTGAAAATAAGTCATAATTCTACATTTCGTTAAAATATAAAGCTACATTTCTGTATGGTGGCTTCTAAATGCTCCCTCCCAAAGTCAAAGTGGCTCACACACCTCAGTGTCCGGCAGTGGCCACTGTCACTGACCACCAAGCCAAACTATTCCCATGTGTCTCTGCTGCTATCCCTACTTTGCCTAAATAGTCCTATTTCTTCTGGGTTCTTGGATCATGAAGGTCACACTACACAACATATTTATTCTGACAAACTTGTAGAAATCTGACATGAGAGTGAGAGTGAACAGCAAGCTTGACAGTGATTGAATGTAACTGCTTTGAAGTTACGCCAGATTTAGACTGACTGTATCCTATAATATTTGGGAATGCACTGCACAAAACTGCATTTTTTTCCTTCCTATTCATGTACACAAACAAATCTGCATTTTTTTGGTCACAGTATAGTAATAATCTAAGTCCCTGAACACCTTAGCATTAAAAAGTCTTCCTTAAAAGTTGATGAAGATCACTGAAATGTAACCTTTATGATAGGTCAGTAAACTTCAGATCAGTAAACACAAACATGCCTTTGCCTCCAGTGAATATATTCCATTTTAAGAGCTGTGCTCATCCCATCTACAAATACAATTTAGTGTAAGCAGTCATTTTATTTTCTCACTTTAAAAATGCCCAGATATTATCTCTAATGTTTATGCTTTGATTTGCTCGAATAAAAGGCTATTTGAAAAAGTTGGATACAAACATTTCCTGCAATTCTCAATAAAAACCATATTAGAGTTGGATATTTGATGCACCAAATTATCTTGACTGGAAACCTACTAAATAAGAAAAAAAACTCTTGCACTGCATTTTTTTTTAAATGGAACTCATTTCTGTTCTAGACACTTAGTTAAAGCTAATCACAAATGAAATTGTGGTGGCAATTAGTCTGCATTTCAGTACCTGTATCACTGACTTTATGTGGAGAGGTGTTTTTTCACTGCCCAGTAGCTGTTCACTGCAGAGGCAGGACTCATGCAGAGTGGCCATCATTCCTTTAGTGTCTGTAAGTGGCTCTCCTGGCCCTCTAAATACCTACTACACAATTTTACTGTATTAGCTTCAGCATTGTCACAATCTGCAACTGAATTCTACACACGATACCAGAATACAGGAATTACAGGTTTTCAAACACTAAATTAAGTGTACTGCATACAGGACAACCTGGTGGACATGTGCAGTAAGGTGACAAAGCTGATGGCTCCAAGTAGAGATTTTTCTGCACAACAGAAACACAACAGTCCAACTGTTTGTGTAATATGCTGACAGTCTTTGAAAATTACTAAAGCACTCCAAAAACCATAAGAATAGCTTATGTTGTTGTATTTCTTCCCCACTGAGACTCAGGAAATATTCCCAGAGCTCCAGCTCCAGGATTTTAGACTGTTTAAGACGGGCAAGTTCATAAAATGGATGTGAAGTATTCTGTTGCCACTTAAAATATAAAGCTGGAGGTGGAGAGCTGCACCGGTACATCAGAAACCTGGGATGGACCAAGCAAGTGCCCGTGAACAGACCACTGAGAAGTGCTTAAATGCTAAGCATTGTAGACTCAGAAGCCACACAAATTTGCTGGTTCTGATTCACCTCGTGCTGAGACCAGCTGACGCTGCGAAGTTGCATAACGCGTGTGAAGCACGGAGCAGCTCGGTGACAGCCACAGACAAGGGCAGGAACAGCCATTTCATCTCTTCTGGCACAAACTCGTGCCCCCAGGAGGAGCAGTGAAGAAGCAGCTCCATTGTTCAAGGCAGGACTTGAAAGAGCCGTGCCAAGGGATCGCTGGCGTGCAGAGGGAACCAGGAGAGAGCCTGCATTCAGAACTGAGCGCGACACCAGCAGCGCTCGCACAAGGCTGGGTAAAGCATTGCTCTCCGTTAATTACCTGAGTTGTTGGCCCATTCCGACTTGTAAATAAAAAAGGGCCAGATTAAATCCACCTGACTTTATGACTTTGGATAAAGGAGTTTCAGTGTGTTTGTAACAAATAAGAGCACCCAGCAAAACCTTAGCCATGCTTGTAAAATCTCAAATAAAAAGAAAAACAAACCAAAAAACTATTCTACATGGAAAACATTTCAGAGCTTTCAAATATATTTTTTTTAAAAGAAGAAACACTTAAAAAAAAAGAAACTTGAAACCATGAGAAAGTTAATAAGAAAACGTGAAAGCCTTCTACTTGTAATTCAAGATAAATTAGAACTTTCTTACTGCACCTCTTCAGTGTGCTGTTCCTAGCACTTCAGTTAGGCAAGGCATTTAGGGCTGAAAACCTAAGACTGCAGGAGACACAAGTAATCATTTAGGTATTATCCCTAATTTTCCCAACAATCATTGCCAGAAAGAAAAATGCAAGTAAAGGCTTTTTTTTATTCTCATTACAAACTCTATCTTTCTGAGGCAATATCAGAATTTTAATGACTCATATATTCTGTGAATGAGCATAATGAACACTACCACTCTGACAATTTCAATGTTCTGTAATTTGATTTGTTGGCAATTCCTATTCTCTCCTGTTTACAACCTGCAGGAAACAGGTGAAATATCTAGCCAGTCAAAATAGTGAATATTTATAAGACTCAACTTTATGGATTCACTTTACCTCTCCAGCACACTGGAGAGCTTTACCTTATTTTGCATTTTGAGAAACCATTATGCACATGCCCAAACAACAGCAATCTTTCTGAGAGCAGCCCTATTATGAGGTGAAATAGCTTCAGGGGAGAACTTTGCCATATGTTTAGCAAGTCTCCCAAAAGTTTAAACTCTTCCACTTTATAAAGTAGACACACAATCGCTAATTGCCCTTCCTTGGTACAGGGCTAAAATGAATTTTTAAGTTTGCAGTTTCTACCGGTTGTCTCAAGGACACGAGGAGAAGGCTGGGGGATGAACCAGCTGCAATGGGAAGGTGCCCAGCAGTGTCACATGGCAGAGGGAGCAGCCTGTCCCCTCACGTGCCATCAGCCAGCACGGTTCCACTGTCAGGATGACCCTGCTGCCCTCCAGGTAAGGACTGACATCCACTCCTTTCATGGTGGGCAATGCTCCCCATAGAATTCATACCTGACTCTGCTGGGTTGCAGCAGCTGGACCTTGTCTCTTCCATCACTTATCTCAGCTCTGCCCTTTGCTCTGCCAGAAAGCGAGGGAGACCTTTGATAGAGGTTCCCTGAATTGAAATCCTTGATTGGATTCAATCAAAAGAGTCTGGCAAAATTAATATTTTAGGGCTCTTAATTCCCTTTTTAAATGGATTGAACAGAAAAGCCTCTAATTTAGTAACAAATACAGAGAGTACAAGTCCATATGCTTATTGTCTAAGCTTTCAGCAAATAAACAGACACATATCACACCTCTACTTTAGGAAACTTCTAGTCACACAATAATTATCTTGGTATGACTGCTCATGCAATGTGCTGCACGGCCAGCAGTAACACAGAGTGCTCCGGTTCCTCCACAGAGCACAAAGCAGCAACACGAGGTCCCCTCAACGTCTCTTTTTTTTCTGAACTGGAAGAAAAAAAAGAAATAGAAATTGCTGGGCAGGGTGGTTTAGTCTCCAACCTCCAGTGCTCTCTGTTGCAAATGCTGCCTTTTTGATAACTACTCGCCTCTACTAGTTTATAGTGATATGCATGCACCTATTTGCATTTCACCCACTGGAGGATGGAAACAAATCTTTACTGCAAAACTTGCTTTCCTTCAGCTGTATCCAGACCTCTAATCCCAGTCATTTTTGATATTTCAGATTTGCACAGCTAATTTTCATATGAAAAGATTTTTTTATGGTTTGATATCTTAGACAAAACATAATTTTACAAACTAAGTAATTTTTAATATATATTTTAAATGTTTAGGAAACAATTAGAATCCTGTTTTCCAAAGACCCCTTTATAATCTCAACAGCAGTCTAAATGGTTTTATTCCCTCTGAATTACGCAATCACCTGAAATGCCACAACACTTTAAAATTATCTTTGTAATTTTTTTTTAAGTGCTGTTTGAAACAACAAAAAATGCCTCAGCAAGGAACAAGATGCAAGCATGCACATTAAGGATGAAATCACATCGATACATTTCATATACATGAAAAATTAATGCAAGATGAATGGTGAACACTGGATTAAGTGGCTTTTTGCACAAAGACTTCCATGTCGTATGTCTGGCTGATGACAGAGGTCTATTAACAAAATTAAGTAACAACCTTGTAAGTTTATGAAATATTAATATATTAGGGAACAAAAGAAAATAGGCTTCAGACAAAGCAAAAATAACTCACCTATGGTGAATATGAGAATGGTGAATTCATATGTGTTTTATTGTAACATACAAGAATCTCGTTCCGTGGTTTAAATACAAATGTATCTGGCCAGGGAGAGATGGCACCAACCTAGATAAAGGGCATGGGACTGAAGATAATTTTCTCTTTTTAAAAGGGTCATGAAACAATAGGGACAGTCGACTTTGATCTCTGTTTTGAGAACTGGTTGAATCCAGTCCTTCTCTGACAGAGAAGCACCCAAATTTATGCGGAAGAAGTCACTGCAGGACAAAACATGAATTTCATTGGATGTATGTGGATGTACTTGGCCAAACTCTACTACGTAGGGAGTTCTGAGCCACTGCAAAGGAGCTCAGCTCAGATGGAAAGAACCCTCCCCTTTCAGTTTTACACTCCCGAGTTCAGAAAACAGTCCAAGAACAACTTTCAGGGCAGCAACTTTAGAACAACTCTGCAGGGCAGCACAGGGAGCTATCAAGAAACAGAAGATCATTACCAAGGGTTTTGTTTTGAGGGGGATAAGAACAAGCAAACAAATACCTACCTATTGAAAGGATTATATTAATTTACTTCTTTCTCTAGTTAAAATATTACTTGAAAACACTTATTTTTCTTGTCTCATATCCATCCATCCATCCATCCATCCTTTATTTCAGTTCCAGGCCAAAATGAAACACATTGCACACTGAGTGGCAGGGAAAACCATGCTTTCCCTCTGGTGTTTAAGAACTGATATCCTAGATTCATTAAAACTCACCAGAAATGTATGATGTGTTAAAGAAGTAATTGAAAATAAATATTATACTTATTTGAAATTACAAACCACTTCACACTGTTAATTACTTCGGCAAGCTGTGTATTTTTACACTTGCAATCACTCATAGAGATGAGATTACTGCTAAAGCAGACTCAAAATAAATATACATGCCAATAGATGCCAAAAAAAACACTAAAAATTAAAAAGAATATTTTCCTCAAACATCTTGAAGATAGTGATTTGTGAAGAAAAAAAACAGTCCCACTAAACTTCTGGGATTAATAAGGAATAAGAGTAATTTACCACACAGAGCAACATATTAAAATCTACAAATGAATATATTGGAAAAAGGGGTTTTTTTAAAAAAATACAGGAAAAATTAAACATAACTGCAAAAATGAAATGACTAGCCATGTTACTTAGATAATGGCAGGACAATGTGATTATCGTATGATTAAAATGGGTCACTATTAAGTAAAATTTCCCTGTGATGTGTTAAAGATAGCCACCCTTTCTTTACAATTGCATAAAACAAAAATAAACATGTCAAGGATGGATTCTCACTGAACTTCGTAAGTGTCTTCTTTTAAATAAGAGTAGAATAATACCTTCGGGTCTATTTAAGAGGACACAAAAGCAGGTTTTGACAAGCTTCAGTGGGCACATTTTTATATGTTTACATGTACTTCAGCACATGAAACCTTTAACTCAAGATCACAGGTAATATGGCCAAAAGCAATTCCACAACCTTTGCAATCACGGCATGATGACAGCAAAAGTGTTCTTGCAATTAAAAATACAAGTTTCCCAAAAGTCATTGTGATTTATGGGCTAAGTGATTTGGCTGTCTCTGGAAAACTTTTAGAGCATGGCTTATAAAATTATATCTTTTGATCTAGTAAGAAAGAACTACGAGATGAATTTTTAATGTCTCTCTAGTGCAGGGCAGGGAGATAAGGAGAATATTCCTTCCTACACCTACTTCTCTGATTTCTTATGCCAGTCACAGAATGATTCTACAAGGTCTCCATAAAAAAGTACAGAGTAGACGCTGCTGTTGCCTGCATTTCAGATTGGTTATTCTGCAGTGTTTCTACCTCTGTAATTCAGGGAGTGTTTGAATGAGTACTCAAGTAAGGATGTTTTCAGAATATGTAAGGTCTTTCCTGCTTTCAAATGTGTGACACATCAGCATGGCGTAAGTGGTAATATTCACCTAATATTTCCATGCATCTCTGGGTCTTTAGCAAGCTAGGAAAACTTTCAGCTTCAGTAAAAATACTTCCATTGATTGTTTGCTTTCCCCAGCTAAATAAAGTAGCATCCTATTGGGAGGGTCAAGAAGAATGTGACACCTGTTTTACTGTTTCAGAAGATAACCAGAATACTCACTAAGTGTGTACACTAATGACCTTGGTGATGGTTGATGCCAACTTTATTACACTGGCCAGTGACCAAACTTTGTTAATTATCTTCATTATAGCATTTTTCTTCAACAGATAAAATTAGAATAACTTTGATAACAAAGGAAATGTCAATCATATATTCTAACTTTTCACTGGTAATTCTGTTACAATGTTCAGAGAACTAAATGTTATGAGGAAAAAAATATTAATGTTTATATAAATTCTGCACAGAGAAGTCCTTCTTTATACACTAAATGGGTTTCTATGAAAAATGAGCTTTGTATTAGCTCTTTGAAAAAAAAGCCCAAAACTTGGTTGTTTCAGACCACAGATTGTACAATAATTGTCTTGAACAATTACTATTTCACATCCTGTCGCTGAGTGAAAAATGAGGTGCTTATCCTGGGCATTGCATCGATAACTGTCCCCTCTCCTCGGAGCTCCATAGCAGCATCTCCTATTCCTATTTACACCTCTGTGACAGGTACAGCAACAACTCACACCGAGAGACCATGGCTGCAGAGCAGGCTGAAGGCAATGCCCAAGTTGCTGTTTGAGCAAGAGACCTACAGGTTCCTTTACACCTGTATAAATTGTGCTATAAGCCAACTGCGCAGTGTTCTTGTAGTGACAACAAACTTTGATAAATTGTGCCATTATCTTTCTAGATGTTGGTAATACAAAACCTTATAAACTACATTTGAAGTGCTGTTGTCTCTTACTTTTTTTCCTTTTTGTTTTAGTGCTGGCTACCAACGGTAAGAGAGCATAAGAACAACGAAAAACAAACTAAAGGGAGCTCTTACAACGGCAAATATTCAAACATCAGAACTTTTTATTACTATGATTTTAATTTGTTCTGGGCTTCAAAGTTATTACGCATTTAGAAATTCCCACTGAAATATAGTATTTTTGGTTTCACTAAGTTATTACCCAATTTCAGAAGCTGGACCTTAAATTATTAGATACAAAAGTCTGCAATATTATTATGGAGTAACCCACATGTTTTGACAAGAATTTTGCCGGTTTCTATAGAAGTCAAGTATTTCTCTTCCTAGCCTGAAATCACTGTTTGAATAACTGAAGTTTTTCACACAGCATTCTCCAGACAGAAGATGAGACTCCAGTTAGACCCTCCTGACCTTCCTTGCTCAGTTTAAAGGACCTCCCAGTAGCACCAAACCTGTTACTTTTTCAGAGTTCCCAGCACTTCCTGACTTCCAGACTCAGGTAGCAAACACAGCGCTTGGCAGTGACTTCATCTTTAATGATATTTGAAAACCATTCTTATGCTGAGGTTTCAGAGAAATCAATAACGATCTAATAGAAAAATATTTTAAACAATTCCTGTGCAAAAGCACCCTACTGTGTTGGGAACCCAGCTCCAAGAATTTAGAATAACTGGGGGAAAAAGCAAACTAAAAGCGTAGGGACAAAGCCATCCATGTGTTAGGCCAGATGGCCCCAGTTCACTGCTCTTGTCCAGCAACACTCACTCCACTTACAGAGAGGCAGGGCTGAAACAGGGGAGAGGCACCTCCCACTGAAGAGATGCTCTTGACACAGCAGGACAGGAGGCTGCACCCTGAGCACCAGCACTGCTATTTGAAGCACAAGTTCTGGTGAGTGAATCCAATCCAAAAGAGCACTTAAAAATCAAGTTTAAATCAGTAATCCACAATTAACCCCAGTTACTCACAGCTGCAGTGTTCAACAGCAACACACCCCGCTTGACTTGCCTTGGCAACCAGAAAGTGACAGGGCTTGTAGCATTTTCTGTTAATTACATGAAAATTAATAATTATTCTTTAACATTTCCCCTGAGACTGGTAATTTTCAGGTGCTATCTAATAAATGAATCATGCTGGTTAAGCTAAAACATCTCAATTGTTCATTCCAACTTGGCAAGCTCAGCATTATCACCAACGCACAAGCCCTGTAAAATTCAACCACCATGGCAAATAGCAACTCCAGATGCACACTCAACACTGTGATTAAGTCATACAATGAGGAAGTTCCAGCTATCCGTATTTCCTCTAGAATACTCTACACTGACTGCAGTGCTGTTTAAATTATTACTGATTTACGTAATCCTGTGTTGGGCATGTAAAATGCAATTTAGAATTACAGGTCCTTACATTTCAACTACCTTGTCTACGATTCCACACGGTCACCTAAAGTTTTCTGCTCCAGCAGCACATGCATCCAGCAGGAGGACAGCACAGGAGAGTGCCCCATACAGGCACGAGAACCAAGCTCTGGGCTGCAGCAGAGGTTTGCAGGGAGCTCTGTTCAGTAAAGGAGCAGCCTGCTCCTGCCATGTGTTCCTGCCGCAGAGCTGAAGGAACTGACGCGTCACCTGCACACAGATGACACTTCCAGCTCCTGCCTCTGCTACTGATTGATCGCTCTTAAAATCATCTACACAAGGAAACAAAGTTCTGCTTGGAGCAGGGGATGACACGTTTCTTCTGTACCAGTGCCAGACCACTTCAAGAGACAATAAAGAAATAAGGGAAGGATGGATATTGCACATATGTATTTCCTTCCACTGTCATCTACTGACAAAAATCAAAATTTAAAATAATCAGCAACATCAGTAGTAAGATGCATGTTCCAGTGATAAAAACCAGCAAAAGTACATACAACAGATTGTAAGTGAAGAGCTAATTCCTTCCTAGTGGACATTATTTTAACATATAAAATGCATTTTAAAAGTACCGACACAATTCAAACTATGCCAGATATCAGCACAGCACTTACTCTAGAATTTATCCTGTAGGTTCTTTCGATATAATTTGTCACACATGCAGCCTCAAGACAAGGGAAAAATGGCACAAAAATACTGAGTAGGGTTTTCATTAAAAAATTCAGCTTAACTTCAAGCACAGCTAAAAATCTTTAGCAGTTACATTTACATGCAAAATAGTGAATTGCAACATGCAGAGTAACAGATTTTTAATTATGTCTGAAAAAATTATTTTTATTCTCCTTTATTTGATACATCACCCAGTGATAGTGAAGAGCAGTAAGAGACACATGCACCTTCAGTACACATTTAAAATATTAATTGCAAAGCACACCATATTTGGCAACTCCTTCACTGCTATTTCCACTCCAGTGTAAAACATTACTGTGAATTCTGATGTGCTATAGTCTTTCCACCTCAGGCAATGATCTTAAACCTCATTAGCTGAGTAGGTCTGAGTGGGATCAGGACTGAAAATGTGCAAAGAGTCAAGATTCAAACCTGGAGGATATTTGTGCGTGAGAAGAATCCAAGCACGCAAACAGAACATTCATCTGCACATCTCTAATCCTCTCATTAGATACAACAACCTGCACTTCTTTCACACACCGGGGCAAGCACCATGCTGAGACTGTTCCCCCAAGACTTCCAGAAATCAATTGTTCTGGTTTGTATTTTTTGGTCTATTAAACATGATTTTACATGATACATGCATACATAGACTTTGTACACCATTTGTTCACTCAAAAGCACTCTCTCCCTTGTTCTGTAATGCCGTGTGATGAAATTAAGTGAATAATGCAAAGGCAAAGCCATAAATGAGCTGGACTGGAGATTCTCTCAGAATATTCCAAATCAGACAAGATTTCCTGTGCACTACTACAACCAGATTACCAGGAATTAACTAACAGCTGTTTCCCACATCAGCTTTACCAAGATTTTGTCCAGAACAGCTGTCACTTTACCTCACCTGTACTTATCCTAATCACCACTTTTATGGGTTTTTAGTATTAGTAGTCATTCAGAAGACTTTTGAACCCATGTACAATACCTTATTTGATTAAAAATCCACACTACTCATTCAGAAAACTCCTTCTCCAGAGATAGAATATACTTTTTTGGTGCAAGCTACCTAGACCTGTAATTCAAAATTTTCTAACTTTACGCTAATTATTCAACACATTAGTTACTTACTTGTCAAAATCAAGAAATTTTCATTATTTCTGTATGATATACAGTTTCTCTTTTCTTCTCAATTATTTAAAAAAAATATTTTTAGCCTTCCTTCTAGTGTTCTCTGCCAAACTTAGCTATAATTAGACCTATGCCATTTTTAGAATTTCACTGCTGCCAAATAGTTTGTAACAAAAACTACAGCAATTCATATTTGTTCCTTTTTAGTTACACTCCGATATCATTTAGCACTTATCCATTGCCTAACATGCAGTGCTCTAAGCTTTTGCATTTTTATCTATTTATGTTCATCCTCATTACCCCCTTGTTGATTAACTTCCCTTTTTAATCATATTTTTCTTAATCCAAAGGAGTTCTCTTTCACGATTAATGAGTTGTATTCTTTGGCATGTAATGAATCAGACTTGCACAGTTCCAATTATCACTGGTGTTCTTGTTTCAGCATTTCCTCCCACTCCATCCTCTCCTAACCGCTTTCAAATTCCCATACATATATTTATATATTAAACTGAGAAATATGCCATGTTTACTCTGGGACATCGACTATACTGTGTTTGTGCATATCAAACAAAACTATCATAATCGCTTTCAGTTCAGTGATCAGCAACATTAAAATATCAGTGGCACAGCAAATGAGGGTCTATGTTAAGGAAGCTGTTTTTTGCGTAAAACAATAACTAAAGACTTCATAGTATGTTAATACCTGTGACATCATCAGTCCTTTCCTCATTCCCAAGAGGAATAAAAAGAGAAAAATCAAGATGTGAAGAGGTATGCTACATTTATTCTACTCATCTTCCAAGGCAGGATATGGGGGAGAAGAAAATCATGTGGTCCATGAGAAATAATGCCCAGCTTGAAAGGTGGGCTGAGGCAAAAGGCTCCCCAGGAACAAACTGCTGTGCTGAAACAGCTAGAAACTGCTAGAAACAGCTTTTCATGTTTTGAGAGCTAAGATATAATCACATAAATTATGCTTCTTGGAAACTCCCCCAATGCATGCTTTCGGTGCAAAGTTTGGATTCTTAGCAAAGAATTCTCTCAGCCTTATTTTGTTTTCAATATTAAAAAAATATTGAAAAAGAAGGGGAAAAAACCAAATGCAACTAGACAGGAAAGTTTTACTAAAGTAATTGTATTTCATGTTTTCATAGAGGCACAGCTATGCTCATATACTTCACAGGATTGTCTGAGGTGGAAGGGACCCAGAAGGATCATCAAGTCCAACTCTTAGGTGAATGGCCCACACAGAAATCAAACTCACAGCCTTGGTGTTATTGGCACCATGCTCTGACCAGCTGGGCTAGTCTTGGGGTCACTGCAAGGGACCTCTTTTAATTTGCAGTGAGGAAAAGCACATCATTACTGAGCTAAGTTTCCTGAAGGTTTATCTTAGGTTCTGTATTCCTCAGCTGCTAGGTCTTGTTTTGCACATAAAATCTAAGTGTATTTTCCGTGAGCAGAGGCTGCACCTCAGTGATGAGGAAAGTAAAACGTGTGCAGGGATGTACACCAGCAATCAATGAGTCAATTTTACAAACATTATGTTGAAAGGGATGGTTTATGCCTTACCACCAAAATAATTTACACACACTTATTCCCCCTTCTATGAACAAGGCTTTTTAGTGTCCAAATCACTGCTGAAAAGAAAATTGGGTACCCCTGAAAAATGTTATTGCGTATATGGTAATAAAAGTGTTCCCAAAAGTTGATAAAATACGGATTTAATTATGCAGGTTCTCGTACATCAGTAACTTGCATGTGAGTAAGCTCTCTGCATAGTGATATACATACATAATATACATCGATAATACACAATTATAATTGAATGCTTGTAATTATTTTCAGGATCAAAGCCCTCATTAAAAATTCAAATTAAAGTGTTATAATGGTAGTAGTCATGATGGACTTACATGTGGATATAATGAAATTAAGCCCCGTAATAAGTGGGATGTTTTGCATCTACAATTAGATAATCTTAAAAATTATCAGTGTGGGGCTGACAAGTGCTAAAAGAAAAGAGATTAAATTGTGATGATATTACTAACATTTAGCAGCAAAATAAGAACAATAACAAAACTCAACCCCCAGGATTTCTTAGGAGAGACAGTGAACCTACCAAATTACCAAAGTGATAGAAAACCTGAAGGCATGGGATGGTTGCCTGTCTCTGGGCTAATGACCTGAAACTAATCTCTGGGTGATGACCAACACCGAGGCACTGCAGCAGGGAAGGAGCTCATCCAGTCTGCGGGCTGGCAGCCCAGCTCCTGCAGCCCTCCAGGCCAGCCTGCACAGTGCACCAGGGCGGACTTCGCCCGGCTGAACTGAAACTTGTACCTGAGGTGAACTCCTTGCTCTCATTCCCTGCACTTTGCAGGTTTTTCAGTTCGTTGCTACACTCAAAACATTCAACAGGTTTTGTTTCAATATTGCCACGTCAGCATTACGACAATTGAGTATCTACGGCTCTATGGAAACAACAGTGTGATTATTAAAAAATATTTCCAGTGCAGAAGACTGAGACTAACAAATATTCTCAATTGATGTGTTACTGAAATTCTTCAAGGGAAGTTATACACAGACTGAATTCAGTGTCAGTAATCCAGAAGGCAAAAATATGTGAAAGCATTTGAGCTGTGGTATCACTGACACACCACCCTCTCCCTGCTGGGAACCTGGACTTCCATGTCCTATTTAAATCACATGCTCCTCAGCAGCAGGGCTCCGAGATGCTCAGAGTGCGCTAAATTTAAAGACCACTTCTGTAAAGAAGCTCCAGACATGTTTCTCTGTTCCTAGGGATAAAGTAACACTTCCCAAACTCTTATTTCATTTTAACTGAGACAGCAACGATGCCTAGTTTGTGCTTAAGGCCAAATATACCTGTACTAGTACTAACAGTAGATTAATCATTGAATTGCTTTAAAAATAATGAACTATTTCTAGCATTAAAATGCTACCAAAGGTGTCCACCATCAGCAGAGCCACGGGTGAAATGGCAGTAGCAGAGAGATGTACAGATGACATGAAAGATTTCAGCCTGCGCTTGATGCTCCGAGTGGGCTCGTGCTGCAGGAAGCCCAGGGCATGTCCACAGGCATCGGAAGCACCTGCAGCATCCCCCAGGCTGTGGGGGTCAAAAGGCAGGGATGGCTGACAGCCCTCCTGCATCAGAAACTGAGGAAGAGCTTTTGAAATCTAGGACTGTAAGAAGTCACAGAAACACAGGGAAGAAACTACTGACACAAATACCACCAAAGAAAGGCACAACCAATGTTCAGATTTGTTTTCTGGCTCAGTAAAGAGGATTAATACTCACTTTTGTGGAAAACAAAGGTTAAAGACACTTAAAGCTACCACTTGGGTATAACCAGTTTGCTTAAGAAGATTATACATTGCAATTAGTTTTTAAATTTCAAGCATGCATAAGAACATAAACCTATAAACTAAACTGGGTCCACCAGGGAGAACTGGAGAATTGTTTCTAAACAAGATACACGTTGTAACATTCACCCAGATCTTAGGAATTTTTGGTTTTTATCTAGTTCATTCTGTATTTCAAAGAGGATTCACCATCAGTATCAGGAAACAAATGAAAGTGCAAATGAAATGACATTACAAAACCTACAAAAATCATGGCAAATTCCAACTCTATTTATACAACAATTTGTCAGGTTCAGCATCGCTAACGCCGTGTCACTGCTGCATCCTCCTAAAGGCACGGCAGCACAGCAAGTGTTTCTTTTAACAACAGCAGTCTAAAGCTTTTGTTTGGTTATAAAGTAAAGCTCTTGATCATTATTACTTAGATAAAAACTTTAAAAGTGTATAATGGATTATTTTTGTAGCATAAAATGGCTTACTTGGTAGTTTCCTGTAATAGCTCGCCCATGCATTAATTTCTTGAATCTATAAAAATGGTGTCTAGGTAATTTTTCCTGTAGCTTTTTTTAAAATACTATTCACTCAAAACACACATTTAGTTTCTTCGTAAGTTTCTTACTAAAACCTTTTTTATTTAATCCTGCCTAGTGCAGAGAAACAGCTTCCACGGCTAGTTCTTGCTAAGGGGGGGTGGAAAACAGAAGACATTTTTGTTGTACTCTTCACATGTTTTGGGTTTTTTTTCACCTTTAAAAAGCATAGCTTAAAATAAATAAGTAAATAAATAAATAAATGTTCGTTCCTACATAGGTAGTGAAAATATTGGAACTGAAATACTGGATTGTACTTATTTTGTGTCATTAACTTTTGAAGCAAAGAACTGTCCCCCAGTCCATTTTCAACAGATATGACAGCTACAGTTAAGAAGCAAAGTGCTTAAATTAGATTATAACTATGGGAACAACAGTAGATTCAAAATGAGGGCTGAGGCTTCCTCACAAACAGTCCTGCATAATTGACAGCTACAAAGTTCTTTTAACTCTATTTATCAATCCGTAAAAATAAAGCCATTTTGTACCATGATTGATGTTTCTGATGACATTGGAAATGTGCCTTGTAATTCCCAGCTAAGAGTTAAATTCAAGGCAAGTATTAGCATTAAGTTCAAATAATAGCAAAATGTAGAACAGATTAAGGAAAAAAAGAGAAAAAAAATAATATAAGCACGGTTTTATTTAGCACCTAGGGAGGGCAGGAAACATGAGGAAAAGCAGGTTCCTTTTCTTCAGGCTCTGTTTATCTGGGTATTGATTAGCATGTGTTCTGTCTGCTCGTGGGAACGTTTGCCTTCACACTGTGCAGTCCAGAAAGGAACTACTGAAGAAGAATTTGAGGATTAATCAGTGTGTTAATTGAGGTTATCTAGATAATGATAGATGGGAAGAACATACTAAGCAAGTCACTGTGGCAGTCATACTCATCTGTTAAAACCACAATTAATGGATACACAAACTTAAGTTCCCTTGCTCATTGATTTTTATCCAGCTGCAGCGGACTATAAAAGAGCTGTCGGGGAGAGCTATCCATTAGCTGTCAACTCAGAATGCCTTAAGAAGCAATTGCTAATCCTCCAATGATATCTCACTAAATCCTAATCTCTGCAAATTGTTCTTGGAAGAAGCATTAAACTGGTCATCAAACCAGGTTTTTAATGCTTCTTAAGGCTTACTCAACCTGTAACCCTTTAGAGGTCATACAAAGTACTAAAATATTCAAAAGCAGATAAAAGATATAAATCAGATGGATATCGTCAAATGCAGGTCTTCACCCTCCTGCAGTTTTGTGTGCTATGGAATAAAAACAACCTAGGAAAATAGACCATAATAATAATAAAATAAAGAAATCCTACCATTCATAAAAATTAAGGTACTACCTTTTGTTTCAAACCTGCTTCACAGTACAACCTCCTATTATAAAAGGGTATAAAATACTTCAGCGGTAGAGATAGATTCATTAAAGTTTCAGTGCTCGTGTAATTCCAAATAAACACTAAATAACACGTTATTTTTCTCACCTTATTAAAATCTTGATTGCCTCATCTAGAACTACATGATGCAACCACTGAAGTGGGTACAGCTATACCAGCCTGAAGGTGATACAAATTAACAGTTTCTAAGACTAACAGCATTTTAGGAAAGGAGAAAACAGTGATGGAGCTTGGAAAAAATAGAGAATAAGGATATTGATTTCATTAAATAACTGCAAAATTATTAAAATCCTTCTCATATGTAGGTTAAAGGAAGCAAATCTTTTTGCTTCCCAGGGCCACAGAAGTAGTTCACTTGAAGATTTTGGATAAGAGTTCTGGAGAGAGCAGAGAAATAAAAATTACTGATTGCAGATAATAATCTAAAAAACTCCGAGTTCTTCAGTTGGGACAGGCACAAGGTATGATGTGTAAGCAGAAATCATCAACCACACCGTGCAGAAAACAAATGGCTGGCAGACACAAAAACAGCAAGACAACACAAAATAAAATTATTTAAAAAAAAAAGCTAACTGATGCAAAGGGATCATCTACTCCATCTGTGCACCTTAGAAAGAACAACAAAAGGAGAGTCATATTAGACCTTAGGACTTTCAAACTTTCAGTAGGTAAGGACTGCAAAACACTGGAATAGAATGGTCTTTGTGGAAGCAAAGGAAAGTTGGAAGTTACACATTTCTGTGTGAAGTACAGTCTTAAGGCAGACCAGCTCTGAAAACAATTTTTGTCTACAAAAGGCAACTGAGGATGAAGGTTACCCAGCAAAAAATGTATAAGTGGGCATACAGATTGGCTGGTGAAAATAATTTTTTAACATGCAACATTACAGACCCAAGCGTTTCAAATTAAATTAACATTTTACCAGCATTCTGCATTTTCAGACACCATTTTGGGAAAAGTAAGGAAGTTTTGAAAGGAGTATACTAAAGGTTACAATGTCCCGAATTCTTCAAAAATTTGAGAAGAATTTTTACTTAAGTTGTGTCTACTCTTTGGTGAAGTACCTCAAGAACTAAAGTAAGGCAAATATTTCTAATAAAGAAAAGGAATGGAGACTAAACCCAGCTGACATTTTTGGCAGTGATGGCTGGCACTGAACGGGGCTGTGGGATAGATGCAATAGAAGTCACCAAATTCCCTCATCCATGTACAGCAGGAGTTTTATTGCACGTGACCTCTGGAAAAACAAATGCATTCATGCACACAGGAACACGCTATACAACCGCAAATTAAAAGGATCCCAGTATCATCATAAACAGAGTATGGTGCTCCCTAATACACAGTAAGAGGTTCTATTTTTCAAAATGGTGTTTTGTCCTCTAAATACAATATTGCTCTATCTTCTCCTAAATGTTGAGAAATACGAAGAAAATGCAAAAGGCTTTTTCTTTCAAATGGTTTTATTCTTCATTTAATTACCTGCTCAGGGGAATAAAGCCACTACAAATTAACTGATCAAAATAAAGCTTAGTTAGTACCATATCTAAGGAACAAAGGCAACCTACTGTATTTCTTAAAGTTCTTTCACGCTGCATTGAAATATTTATTTGAATAATAATTTCTGGAAGTTAGCAAGAACATCAAATTCAGAGGTAGAAAGTGTCAAAAAAGTGCTAAATTATAAAAAGAAATACTCCGTGAAGTTTAAATTATTCTTGAGGTAGCAGGAGAGCCCAGATAATGTATTTTTAACTGAAAAATTGACTTCCTTTTAAGTCATGGAACAGTGAAGACATCTGCCATTCAGAATACATGTCCCCTCCACCCGAATTTATTAATCTATCAGAATTTCAAAGTACCAGACAATGATCTAAAGTGAAGAGACATAATTTAAAAAAAATAGCTGGATAGCTATTAAAAATATAAACTTTTTCTTGACTGAAAATAGAGACCTATATCCCCAAACACAAATTTCCAAAGAGAAGGAGTAGTGGTATGTACATCCCAAAGAAGTTACGTGTTACCAAGGAGCAGCGGAATTAAAGTGAATTAAGGACCTGAGGAGAGGACAGCATGATTTAGCCTCCTGTCTCAGTGATGTCTGGGGCCCACAGAACACAAATCCAGCAGCTGTGAACCCAGTGTGTTGTAAAGGAAAGGAAGAGCAAAAGTGGCAAAACACGGGAAACCATATCAAGGCATCGCTGGCCCTCTCTCCAAATGAAGATCTGGACTTCTGAAGGAAAAAACCATCAGGAAACTGATCCTTCATCAGAGTCAGACTGTTCTGACTGCTCCTCAGCCAACAAATCGTTCATTTAATTGGAGCTACAGCTCTCCTGTGGTCATGATCAGGCACAAGGAACTGGCAGGAACCGTGAAGGAGAAGCACTCGCTTGCTGGAAGGGCTGATGACACGAATTCATCTCCCTGAGCACCACGCAGTGCTTAGGAAAATGCCATGTTTAGGCAGAATGTCCATACCCAGAATGTATTTTAAGGAACTGCAACACAGAATTTGGAAGATAGGTCTATATCGCTGTAAGAAAACACAGTTTCCTAGGGATGATTTTCAAATATTTCATCCCCATGTGTAACAGAAAATACACTCTTATCATGTGAGGTTATTTAAAAATTAGTCACTTAAAGGCAGTGATCACGGGAAAACTGTCAGACAGGAACTTGAACATTGCTAAAGGTGAAAAAAGTCTTCTTCTTCTTTACAAAATCAGGAATGACTCAGAAGAGAGTGGATAACTTGACAACTTCCCACCTGATTGATGCAAACAAATACAGAAAATTCTACTCCACTGTGGCCACTTAAAAGATCACAGAACACAGTAAATGGAAAAATGTGATTGTATTCTTGTAGTCTCTTATTTTGTTGTTTCTAGCAGCAACAGCTGCTTCTTGGAACAGCAAGAAAAGGATATCAGGCAATCAGTTTTGACTTAGTTCTCACAGAAAAACAGAAGCTAATTCAAAACATGAGAGTGTGATGCAGCTCTGTCATGACAGAAAAGGGGGATGACAAGAAAAACAACAGCCATTTCAAAAGATTTTCAAAAGACTTGGGAAGTTGGAAGAAAAGAAAAAGGAAGGAAATTAAATGGAAGGGGGAAAGCCTAAGAATATAAAATGTAAGCATTTCAAATAACATTGTGATATAACCCAGGAGAGTGTGGAGCTCTTCCTCTCCCTGAAAGCAAGAGATCACAACACGGGAAGACAGCAAGTGAAACAACAATACATCCTTTCTAAAATAAAATCCATCTTGAGCAAATGATTCAGAAAACCAAGAGAATTTTAAAAGCTATTAGGTAAAGGCAATAAATAAAGTATTTAAGTGTATCAGTAACAGGAAGGTTATGAAAGAATCAGATGTTCTACTAAAAGATTAGGCATCAATTATGGATACTGAAGATAAATTACTTCTGTGCATTGATCTTTACTGCAGAATATGATGGAGAAACATCTCCTACAAACTTTATATTTCCAGTAGGAACCACTTATAGAGAAAATGAAGCACTTATATAAAAGAAGCGCCATGGAAAGATTCTAGAAGATTACTTTCTAAAGCTCATTGCGAATTCCAGGGCACTTGGCAAAAAATAAAATATAATCTGATAAAAAACCCAAAGCCATAACAAATGAATAATCAGAAACCGATGTGAAACTGTGCCTCTGACTCTCACAAAGGGGGGGCCAAGATATCCCAAATATTTCTCTCTCCAAAGAGTTTCATAAGAATTTCTTAGTAGAAAAGACCTGTAAGAATTAAGCAAGTTTTGAATACAACCGAGTTATTATCTGCTTAATAGGAAACAAGTATCAAATTTATGTTTTGCAGTTGCCTACATCATTTTTTTCATCCTAATCAGCAAATGGCAGAGAAATGAAAACTGAGGAGAGACACATGGAACTTGGCAAGAAACAAACAAGACACAATGCCATCACTGGACTTCCACAGTAACTTCAAAAGACATTCTGAATTCGGAGTTCTTTTCTTATTAGGTAGAATTTTAAAAGATAGGGCTGCCCTTCACGATGATATTTTTTGGAAACCAGCATTTTGGATGAAATAATACTAAAAGGAAAATAAGAATGATGTGAGCACCGTTAAGGTGCACACATCCTTTTGGGGACAACTCCCTGTTCATTGAGACACATGACAGCTTTTCAACAAGGTTCCAGGCTGGAGAACACTCAGGTGATGAGGATGCTGACAATAAAATGTTCATTCAACACAGACTGCAGAGGCAGCACAGACAAAACAACAGGCTCACCTGCCTAGGAAATCTTTTGGTTTGGGAAATTGAAAAGATCCACTGAAATATCCCACCATACATGGAATTCTTTCTCTAGTCCATATTAATTCTAGGAGAATCCCTGGGAGAAACACCACAGGATCCTGTGCTGGAGAGCACAAGAGGAATTGTTCCCAAACTATATCACCTGATTGTGGGCACAGCTCATCATCCTGGGGCAATTTCCTTCTTAGCTCTTCAATAATTCACCTGCTGGCAGGAGCCTTATCATAATAAATTAGGCCTAAGAGAAAGCACGCTAAGTATTCCCAATACAAACAGTTCCACTGGCTTTTCCAATCTCCTGAGCTTCTAAATCTGTCTCTCTCATTTCCTCTCAGCATAAGACCTCTGCTCCCACCTCGGCTGCCCTGTTCTCTCTGGGTATTTCTGGAAGAGCTGAACTGAACAGCAGCAATGGAAGAATCAGCCCAGAACACTGAAAACAGCATTCACAATTTCACTGCATCAGCAGAGCACAGTAGCATAGCATACATCAAAAAAATGAAATGAGGAAAGACAGCTTCTGTTAGGTTTATTATGTACATACCCTCCAAATAATACATCACTTGGGAATAACTGATACATGTCTCTATTGAAAAGGTTCTACAGAACCCATCAGTGAAATTTCTATATAGTTATGATGGTCTACGCTTTGAGAAGCAAATACAGCAGAATATTTTAGATTTCACACGTATTGCAAGTTGAAGCCCAACCCTACAGTTAATTTCTAAGACATGTAGTACCCAATCCTCCTTTGACCACATCTTGATTTCATGTAAAAACTCCAAATATACCATGTGTTGGGTTTTTTAAGGTTTTTTTACAAAACCAGCTAAAGATCTGCAAATCACCCTTTCTGTGGTGCCCTTCCCAGTGACCCTGCACACTAGTTACACAATCAACTGCTTAGCTCTGTGAGAAGTCAGGCGTTTCATGGAGCTTCCGTGGCTTACAGAAAGAGTACCTGGCACTTTGGAGAACTGTAATTTTTTTTTACAGAATAAAGACTGACAGAACCACTGAAAGTCATGCAAAATATAAAATATAAAAACACTGTCAAAACCCTTCCACACAGATATTAGCCCACCACTCAGTAAAAGGGGCCAGGCACACTGTTCCAGACTGGTAGAGTTTCAAGGTGTCCTATATCAGGCCATTTGCAGACTTCAGTACTCAACTACCTGTAAGAAACCCCACAACTGCCTGGGAAACAGATATCCCACCTTGTGGGGTACACACCATATACTCTGGGCATAAAAAGGATGCCAATCTCATTGTTAATATCACAGATCTGTTCAGTTATTACTCCTCCTTGTTTTCAATCAATTTCATTATCCTGTTTGCAACTAAAATATTCCCAGCTCTCCATTCCAAACAGCAGATTGTGCCCCTTAATGGCAATTAAATGCCCTCAAGGCATTAAAAAGGCTATTACCAAAACATGTTTTTCAAACACCGGTGTAAATCATTTCATGGAGGCTTTGAAATTCGTAACGAGTGACTCCTCAATGCACACGTGTGTGCTGCGATCATACATCTAGGTGTTAATACGATATTTATCCTCAGTAATAACTAATGGCACTAAACCTTTCTCCAAAATACTGAGTACGTGAACATTTTAAGATGTTAAACAGTGTCTTGCCCACCACTAGCAAGTTTCTGTGCTACAAACATTGTTTTTAAACCCCAAACCTAGCAGCAGGAAAAATAAGCAAACAAAACACTTAGCAAGCTTTTCACGTACCTATTTACACTTGAAACCCAAGCATAATAGTTCAAGTTATGAAAAACATTTCAGCTAATTAAAAAAAAAAACAACAAGCAACTCAAACTTTGTTGATATTGGAATCCTGTTACTGGAAGTTGAGAAGTGAAAAGTTATATCCCTTCACCAGAGCCACAGAAAAACCCAATTGCCAATTTTTCTCCAACTGTATTAGCTGATCTACTACAATACCTCTCCCATAAAACTTGTGTCATTGTCCATCTGAGATCCCTCTAATAAATGCATTTGTAGAGTTACTTTTTTTTTCTAAGAGATCCGCATAGTTACACTTCATAAAAGTCAACTATGAGCAAATGCAGAACAACAGACTAGGCTAAGCAAGTCACTCCTTTGTAACTGTTTATTTTAAATGTTAGCTAGAGCCCACTTATTCTCACTTATCTCACTGGGTTTGGATTTGGATTAGGATCCCACCTACTCAGAGAGCATTTTGACTCTATCTATAGAAGACTACACCATACTGAAAGTGTTTCTTCCTTTTGATGTGAGATATGGCAACAATAACACTTTGGTTCTAAAATATAACAAGACAGCAATATAAAACATAGTAGTTACTAAAATTCCCAATGACAAGTGATTATAAAGTTAAGCTAAAAAGATTTAAATGGGGTTGTCATAATGGCAGGGTTTGGCCTAATGAGTGTCCCAAATTCAAACCTGATTCCACTCACTTCAGGACAAAAATAAAGAATCACTAACTAGAGTAACTGGCTTGCTAGGGTGTCTCACAGACAGCCCTGCCCTCCTGTCAGATACAGCCCTGTCAGCCGGAGACAGATCTTGGCTATATTTGGAGATATATTTTTAAATCACCCAAAAAAATAGAAGCTTCTGTCCCTTCCTCTTTAGTGTTTAAGGCCAATAGATTTCACTGTCAGAGAATTATTGGAAATTATCAGACACTCAAGCGACAGGACTATCAGGTACTTTCCGAAATTTAAAGCAAGACTTGTGAAGTATATTACCTTATTACTTTTTAAATATTCATTAATACGCACCTCACTTCATATCTGTACCTCTTCACCACATCTTTATTTCACAAATAAGAAAACCTGAGCTTGAGGAAAAGGAAGGAACCACTCCTGGTCTCCTAACTTCCTGTAACCAACAGTCTCGGATCTTTTACTTTCATTGAGGTTTTTGGGATGAACAGCAGACCAATAAGCAAGTTAAACTAGTGAAAAAGAAGTCATTCTATAGCAGTTGACTGTTAGAACAGCTCTACACTGCTAAAGCCGGTGTAGAAGGTGGAAAGTGAGGGTGATTTCGTTGAGCTGCAGCAGCAAAGGGCAGAGCTCCAGAGCAGGCGGTGCAGCGCCGTTTATTCACGCCTGAGCGCTGTCTTGGAGAAGGAGCTGCACCTACGCACTACAAGCTCGCTCCTTCTGCACCTAGTGGGAACAGCTACTGTGTTATGTAATGCATGAAATCATTGTACAAAGTAACAAACAAAAAGGCGAAATGCTGCTGAAACTCCGCTGTTACGTCTGGGATTTGGGGTTTGCTGGGGGTTTTTTATATCAGTTTATTTTCCATTACAACTACTGAAATTGCATGTCACGTATGTTTTATTTAATATCCCCTTGATTTCCTTTATTTGATTATCCCAATCTCTATTTCTGCAGAGCTGAACTGAACTTAGAAGATTTTAATTACCACTTTTCCAGTGAAGAGTTCGACCAAAATCTGGTGATAATTAGAAGAAATTCATTATGTTTGGACTCTAAATTCTTCTTAATGAAGAGTTCTCATGTCAAACATTCAGTCGAGTGCCTGTCTGTGGTCTATCCTGCTTCTTGCTGTGATTTTTACAGGACTGCTGGCCAGCCTACAGCTCCCACAGAATACTCAGTTACACATGAGTTCCTCAGATTCTAATTCTATTCCACAACACAAAAATACAGGAAATTTACTATTAAGTAGTATTTGTCAGGAAAAAAGTCCAAGAGCCTATGCTGTCATATAGATTGCATTCATAAACAGGATTACAAATGTGAAAAAAAATATTAAGAGAGTGTTATAGTTTTCAGGGGTGGTTGAAAAATAATCTCTAATTAAATAATTCAAATGTAATGTGTCTAATTAATTAGATATAATCTTACAGTATCTTCTTAAAAGCATTTAAATAAAATAAGCTCCCTAATAAATCCACACTGCTTTTAAGCAGCCAAAATTCTCAGTATGCAAATAAAACATCTCACAAGAGTTATTAATCTTTTGATCACCTAACATACCTCATCCTCACTGCAGGACTCTACCCACCATCTTCTCTTTAGTAAGGAATTTTATCTCTATGCCTGTCCAATACACTTTATTTTCTATAGGTACATCACTGACCAGTCAGGTGCCCAGTTAAAATCAAGGATAGGTGTATTTTAATTATTGTAAAATCTAAATAAATACTTGTTCATGGTTCCAAATTATGCACTGTAAACAAACCAGGAATGAGGAGCTCAGTAGCTCCTCCATCTGTGTGTGTTCAGTTCATATTTGTAGATCCACCTGACAGCAGCAAAGCTGTGGCTGGCTACAAATCCCCTACACCTGCCAAGGTGACAGAGGACAGCTTTCCAAATGTATGCAAACACGAGGTGCAATCAAGCCTTGTAGTGCACCCAAATACTGAAATCCAGTAGGTGCAACTGATCTTTTCAGCCTCCTATAAAATAACAATTACAGTATCAAACTCTTCTCCTCTTAAACATATCACACACTAGCATTTCAGCTTCATATATTCAGATTAAATTCAGCCATCCAAGAACTAAAACCTGAAAGAATTCCCTATTGCAGGCAGATACTTCTAAAACCAATTTAAAATATTAAGTTACCATTCACACTTTTAATTTATGACTAAGTAGGGCTCTGTAAAGAACGTGCTCCAGATATGAAAAGGCATTAGAAGCACTTCTTTCCCTCTGTGCTTTCGCAGAGAACAGCAGGGTAGCTCATGCTGACAGAGGCAAGGCAGAGGTTGTGTCTCCACAGACCAGGCCAACGCAGGCACAGCCCACCTCGTCACCTCTGCTGCCCCCCGCCCCCCTTCCTCTCTAAGGCAAGGTGACAGCAAATGTTCACCCTCCCCAGCACAAAAGAGACTCAGAGTACCTTGGGAATGCTGCCCTTTCCCTGGTGGTTCTATGATGATGGGCATCAAGGTGCTCACAGCTCAGAAGGTGATCAGCTGAGGCAAAGGCACGACCTCCTAACAGAGCGAGCAGAAAGAGAGCCCACGTGCACTGTGAAAACCTGCTGCAGGAGCAGCCTCGGTCAGTAGTAGACTGCATCATTTTACTATCATTACTTTGAGATAATCAGTGAATTTAAAAGTGTGTATATTATAAACTCAGAAACAGCATCAATGATTACTTTCACCTGTTAAGACAGTATAATTTATAAACTATTCTAGTTTGCAACTTGTATTTTACAACCTAAAATTTTTTGATGAAAACTAATTACAACTAACTCCATTACACTGAGATACAGCTTATAAATAAGCAGCTGACCCTGTGAAATGTGCTGTTGTATGCTCTATTATAATACGTAATGAAGACTGAAATCTAAAAGCAAAAGAAACACAATCTGCTTAAGGAAAAAGTCACTGCTGTATGTACTTATGTATTGCATTTAAGCTTTCTAGTTATTACCAAAAAAGAAAAAAAGAAAAAACAACCAAAAAAACCCCGAGGGGATTGAACTTTTACCACTATGACCATTATGTATCTGGGCCAGATTTCAGGCTAAAGACTAACGTGGTTTAGCTACTTATGAAATAATTATAAATGTACCTCTACCCTTCTAAATCAGGAGCACTGACTCTCATCAGAATAATCCCCTCAGTTAAGTTCCTGAACCCACTGCCCACTGAACACTGGCAGAGCAAAGTCTGGCAGGAAAATCACCAAACCATTTCAGTGCAGCTTATCTCTGGGTTTCCAACAAAACCCCTGCTTCTCTTTTGTGAATTCACTCACAGATTGAACAAGAAAATTAATTTTCTCTCCACACAACACTACTCTTAAAAAGAAACTAACAAAGCAACCCCTTTGGAAGACAATTATTGGATTTTTTTTAGCAAGTATTATACAATCAATTCCTAGTCAAAGCTTCTGGGATAGCTTAGTACTACTCTAATGATAACCCACTCACCAGTTGTACTGTAATTCACCAGGAGAGAGAAAACAAAGATTCTCCACATTTTTTTTAATATTCAATGGTATTGCTCAGCCACCGAGAAGGGCAGTTAGCTACAATTCTGAGGCACCCTGAGCACACTACTGGAGATGCTATTTTCCTATGCACTGAACTGGGAGATGTAAGTAAGCATTAGCCTTGCACATTGCAGCACAGTTTTGCAGGTTAGCAACACTTTTCGGTACAACTTTCTTGGTTTTGTTGAAATCTTGATCACATTCAGAAGCAGCACAGCAAACGCAGGCTGGGTTGAATGTTTTTGACCTTCCTCATCAACCACTTGTCACCGCAGTAAAAGTAGACCACCAACACCCTTCCAGGAGAATAACACACCTTATCTCAATCCTTGCCTTACAAGTTCTGACATCAGCGAGAATACTCAGATGCGGAAAAGAGGCTATTTGCTATTAATACTAATTTAATGGTTTGCTCTTGCACAGTGCTATAGCCCCTCTGTCTGGTAACAGCCAGCAATCAAGGCTCAGTTCTTGCTGAACTAGAATCTTGAACTTTTATAGGAATGATGCTGAGAAAAGAACAATGTAGAGTTTATTTCATAATTGTGGTTTCAGAAAATAGGTAGAGCTTAAAATACATCTTGCCATCCCTAATGCTTTAGAAAGCATTTTCTATCTATAAGCTTCATGAAAAAGTCAATTTGGCATACAGCAAGTTGAAAACATAATACAACTATAAAAACCAGAAATATTTTCAAGAATAATGAAAAAATCAAAATCAAAATAAAAATTTTAAATAGAATTTAAAAGTCATGTGTAAAAGGATTCATGACCCACGTGTCTTGTGACAATCTACAGCTAAGCAACTACAGTCCTCCAGAACACAAAGATTTTACTACAGAGCTCATTCCAGGCAAGGGGTAAACATGATAACGGTATATTTTTCAAGGCAGTGCTAAGAACACACACAAACACACAAAAAGATAATTTTCTAATGGAAACTCAGTTGCAATAAACACATTTAAATAATGTTGGCAGCTTTTAAAAACCTGATGCACATTTACTTACACAGGCATGTTTTGCAAGCACTCACACTGCAATCTAAGACAGACTAACACATTTAATCACACAGATGTTCACATAAATTGGCCCTGATTCTGCAGACGCATAACTCTACAAAAGAGAAAATGCATCACTAGCACACCCTAAACTGGGACTATAATGTTTGCAAAACCTGGCCATATAGCAATCTCATTATAAAAAATGGAAGACTATAAACTACTTCATTCAGCACAACTTCTACACAGAATACTGTCGGGATATTTTTTCCTCAATGCTTTACTGTAAGAGTTACAAAATGCCTCTGTGAAAGGTCTGAATTTTCATACAGACTAAAATACTAATTAATTTTTCTATAAAGAGCACCTACCACGTTGCCAATATAGATGCACTTCTAACATGCATCTTTCTTATGAGAGGAAAATACAAGTGGCAGGCAGGGAGGGGACACAACTACAGGGCCCTTAAAATTGCCAAGACATTGATTCAATTTTAAAAGAAAAAGAAAAGACATAAACCCAAAAACTAACAAACAAAAAAATGTTAAAGTAAAAAGAGGAGACTTTGCAGGTTTCTGGGTTGATTTTACAGAGGCTAAAGCAGAATTCAGGTATTCCAACCCAAAATTTCACTCTATCTTTTTACCCAGTTATGTTTTTATTGGACAGAGAGCCTCTTCCATTCTACCTGAGCTTTCCCCAAATGTTTAACTCTTGTAGAAATAAAAAAAATAAAATCACTCTGAGGAAAAAATATAAATCAATTTGGACTTAAAAATTGGTTGCTCAACATGGTATGAAGTGAATTATCTTTGAAGCTGGATAGTTTATCTCCTACAGTCAGCAGTCAACATATCTACACCACGAAAAAAAAGGAATCAGGAGTAATGTGTTGTAAAAAAGACCTGAAAAGTCATGGAATCCTCCTATTTAAATGCTACGTGAGAAACACAGCTTTGGAAATCCAAAATACTAGTCTTAGAAGACAGAAAAGATGGAATACTGGAAGAATTATTCTACCTATATTTTTTAAACTTTACTATAGTAATACCGACTATATTGAAAAAGTTCAGAAACAAACATTTAAACAGTTAGCAACAAGAATTTAGTTAATATATTTTTCTCTGCTATCTCCAAATTTCACCAGGAAGAGTTGATCCAATTAGGCATTTCTTCCGTGAAAAGGACATGGAAATTTATAAGTGCAGTTGCTATTTTAATTTTCCTCGTGGCTGCTTTATTCAATATTTTCCTCTTGAAGGCATTCTACCAGGGGGCCCCAGAAACCTGTGTGATAGAAAATAAAAACCCACTCAAAAAGCACTTGCCCACCTGTGTGCATTTACTTTCTCTGTGCTACTTAGAAGCTGCCTCACTGTTCATCCTCTGTCTCGTCCAGGTTAGAAGTGCCCTTGCTCCACCCTCACAGGGAGCTCCTTTCCTCCAATGAAGACGCATTTTACTCAGTGAAGTGGGTTGAGTTTAGGTGTGAAGGGGAAGGTAAAAGTAAGAAAGCAGCTTTATGAGCGGTCCAGCGTGGAAATTGAGCTCTGAGCAACGAGAAAACACAGCCCCAGTTTTGATCTGAAGCACAGCCACCTCATTAAACGACACTTCCCACCCCCACCATATCGATCCAAGAACTAAGTCCCTTGGAGGAAGAAAACATCTCCATAACACAAAGCTATTTCATTGTTTTTCCAACCGTGTTTTGTCTACTCTTGTAACGCAAAATAATATCAAAAAAGTACTTGTGCTTAATAATAGCAGTGACTACAAACCCCTTCCACACAGCAGAACCTGAAAAAGACTTCCAAATTTAAAAAGATGCACTTCAGCTTGGTATTCAGTCCAACCAGCTCCAGTGAAACCTCGGGGTTTCTTTTCTGAACCACACTGAATGGACAAGCACCAGAACCAAAGCAGCCAAAAACTGGTCCTGGGGTTACTACAGGCTTTGAGATCCTGATCCTCCTCAAAAACTGGCACTGTGCAAATGCACAAATCCATGCTTGTATTTTGTGTGTACACACATATGCACAGTATTGCAAAGTTGTTCAAACACAAAGAAGCTCAAAAAGAAACCACCAGGCTCAGAGACAAATAAGCCTCTGCTTTTAACCAATTTATTTATATATGCTTGTGACCAAGTCATCCCACATGATTTTACTAGGCACTTTTCCTTGAGCAGCTTGTTTCCAAACAAATCACAGAAGAAATCAGCAAAACCAAACACTGGTAGTTTCAGGTGCTTCCTGAAAACCATATGGGCTATGAAATTGAAAGTCAAGGCCAAATCCACAGCAATCCCTGCGTTCACTGGGCTTTGTAGGGGGGTTCAAAGCAATGAGTCATATGGATAAATGTACTGCAACACTAGACACAATACTATAGAGATAGAGACAGGTCTTTTGCTTTAATTTTTAATTTCCATTTTCTGTGGGTTTAGATAAACCATCGACATTACTTTAGCATAATCCTTTGCAATGAATCAATACTTTAATTTAATAATGGTATTCCGTTGTCAACATATAATATATCACAGAATGCCCTTGTATAGATGTAAAAAAAATACGCCAAATAAAATGCAAGGCTTTGCTTTCACCAGCGATCACAGGTTAAATCAATGTAATGACAAACTTTACGCTCCCCAGAAGAATTTCCACCAGGGTTAAAAATCAGCATGGAATAATTTCAGCCATATCCCTTCTACTCATCATACCAGTGCTGTGCAAGCTCTTCTAGGTCATAGGATTCCAGCAATCACTTTAATAAAGGGGAAGGAGAAGAAATATATCTGAATAGAATCAGTGTACATATCTGAGTGGGGCTTATTTGAATATTCCACTTCTTTATGAATTCAGTGATAACTGCTCTAGTCCCTAACTATAAAGAAGATTAAAAATGGAAAATGGAATTAAGTCAGGTGTCATCCAACTTAATTGAAACAGATGAAGCAAGTTATAGCTGTAAAATATGAAAAATAAAATAAATTACAATAACTTTCACTTCCGTGATGTGGCTGCAAATCTGTATTTGTTATTTTTACCTTGATGGCAGCAACAAGTATTTAAGATGGGAAACACAAATGTAATCATGTCTGTGGCACTGACTGAAGCTATGTGAATAGAAAATAAGTGGGAATGAAGAAGAAGCAAATGCTCTTAAAACTCCCAGTTGTTTGCCTCAGTATTTTTTTTCAATTCAACAGCTTTTGAAGCATCTAAAATTGATGGATAGCTGGCATATTAATCTCAGTTAATGCTGAAGGCACGTGCTTTGCAGTCACGTGTGCTTCCCTCGATTCAATGACAGCTCACGCTCATCATGCGAAGTGCTCGCGATCCATGTCATTTGCTGGCAGAACACTTCAGAGCTCTGGGAAGAGTAGGTCTGGTTTTACTACGGTTTGGCACCTCCCACAACACCCTCCAGTTGGTGAAAACCCCGCAGTTCCATCTAAGTGTCATCCTTAATGTGAAAAAGATATTTGAGTCAGTGCAAAATAAAACAAACAGCTTTTACCAAAATGTCAGTGCTGGTAGCAGTGCATCTGCCAGATGCTTGTTACTTGAACCCATGCCGTGCATAACAAACAGTCAGAGATATGACGAGGATAAATGACTGGACCAGAAAATCTTTAGCAAGAAATCAAAGAATACTCAGACTCACAAAAAAAGGTTGCAATTGGACTTCACGAGATATATTGATTAAGTGTTCTGTAACATCTCTTTTCTTGGTTACTATGCATTAGTTGAGCCCCACCTGCCTGACCTCAGTTCTCTGCATTAGCCTTTGGTCGTATGAACACAAGAGAAACCACAGTGCTATTTCACAGCTGAATTCACACAGGAATTCTTGTAAGTACAGTATCTCAATTTAAGGATAATAACATTACTGAAGAACCCAGAATACCATGAAAAATGCATATTGGAAAAATCAGGGCATGACTCTTTAGAAATGAAACCAATGGCTTGATAAAAATAAAACCTCACCGGCATGTTCCAGTCTGTTGGTTGATTTTTCTGATCTACAGGCTGGACTATCCTTCTAAATCAGTCATCAGCTTTTACACTGAGCACTGGATGAAGAGGCTTAGGCTGAACAGACACAGTCCACACATGATCATGGAAAACACATACAGGCACAAGATACAGAGTGAGATTTGATGAGTAAGTGGCTTTTGCTTAGTCAGAACCTGAAGGATCTTCATCAAGAACTTTCAAAACAGCTAACAGATAACTTGACTTTGAGTGAAACACAACCAAGAATTATTGTCATTATGCACACCCACAAAAAAAGAGAGATTTCACAACATCTCCTCAGATGAATACACACACAGAGAAAAGGCTTTACCAACATTTATTCAGGTGGGCAATCATCTGGCTTTCTGGAGAAATAACTCCTGATTCGCCTTCCATTTTCCTAAGTCCTGTTTTGAGCCCACGTTAACGTGTTAAAACAATTAAATAAACTACAACACAAACCAGTATAAATAAAGACAGCTGCTTCTTTTCTTAAAAACTGTGAAATGCTAAATAACCTATGACTCCTGCCCAAATATGTGCCTTGCCAAGCCAGAGGATGACACAAGGGCGTGCACTATTTTGAAAGCTGGGGCATGAGATTCACGGTGTCAGATTTGTATTCACAAGGTACAACAGGATCCATGACTTTCATTTCAATAGCAGCTGGAACAACGGGCACAGAAGGAACATGCAGCTCAACCTGGGAAATTAGGATGAATTTGTTTTTAAAAAATTTCCCTTTCTTGCTGAGAGCTATTAGTGGCAGATGCAGATACTTGCTTTGGGGTCTCACCATGTCAGCAGTTCACAGCACAAAGACTGCATTTCTCCTTTCTCTTCCCTCAGTGGATACTGCAGCCTCAAAGAATTTTACATGTATCCTTAGAGATGCTTATATGTATCAGGAGAGTACAGCTGTAGGCTTTAAAAAAACGTTCATATGCCCTACAAATTCAAATCCTTTTTTACGTAATCTATTTAATCTTCCATTAATGATAATCTCTGCTATCAATGTGCCCAAACAGGGTCAATTTCTGCTGGATTTGCACTTCTTGCATTTCCATCCTATAACGGAGCTGCATTTAATGAAGGGAAACACCCTGCTGTAAAAGGTATTAGCAGCCTGCCTAAAACAAAAAAATAGTTAGGAAGCTCTGCAACTGCCAGGAACATTTCAAGATTGTGGTTTTTCTTCTTTCTTTGTGTGTCTTGCATGGAGGAGAGTCCTGCCAGCTGAACATTATTTATTAATCAGGATATTCCTGCCTTCTATACCTTGTAAGGAGACAGCCAAGAGGGGCGGAAATTGCTGTGGATTTCTCTTACATACCCAACGAGATAGAAAGGGGAGAAAGGAAGAGATTGCAAGGGAGCATTTAGACTCTGGCAGATCCCACCTGGCAAGCCCAGGCAGATACACACACAGATCACAGCAGTTTGAAGAACCATGTAGCATATCTGGTACACACAAGGATTGAAAATAGAGACATGGATTGAAAATCTGGCTTCATTTGCTGTTTTGTTTCTAAGAAGTGCCCTATACAGCTCCCCACACCTGAGTGAAACAGCCTGGGTTCAGCTCCACAAAAGATTTTCCTTCTGGTAACTTCCCACTACCTTAGGTTGTACCTACAGAACATGCAGGCTTGGACACACCTGTAAAGGCTGCTTCTCCCTCAATTACTGTGACAGACACAGGAGAAACGAGTTACTGCCTCGTTAACTCTTCTGATTTACTGATAGTTTTATTTGTAATCATTCCCAGCCATCCGCCACCTGCACACCCACCCACCCACCCACCCACACATACACATCCAATTTGCTGTTCTTCTCCCAATTTTGTCAATTCACAAGATCAGCTTGCACTGCCTATACTCTCTGCCCCAGTGTTTATCAGCAAATATATTTAATAGACAAAATAAAGTTCATATTGCTTTCTAACAAAATCCTCCAGCACAATACCCCTACATTAGCATACAAAAGGGGAGCCCTGGGCTGTAAAAGCGATTCAATTGAACTGACGTTCCCAGCAGCAGCAACTAAGAGTTAATGGAGGACACCCGGCTTTGCACCTCCTCTACTGCATCCAAGAAAGCGCAGAAGAATACTACAATACGGTATAATTGAGCATTTCACTAAATAGCATCGCACAGAAGTTCTTTTGGCAAGGATTGCATTTGTCCTAAGTAACCTTTATGAGAAGCTGAAAGTTGATGCACCCAGACCAAATGAATTTTCAGCTTTAGCCCGAATCCTTAGGTTTGTGCTTGGGAGGGTGGGAAGAACCAGCCACCAAGCATCAATCGGAGAACTAGCCCCCTCCTCTGCTTAAAAAAAAAATAGTCAGTTACAGCAACGCGGTGCTGTGGCTACCTACACACGGAGCCGGCAAAGCGCTGGGATGGCTCTGCATATCCACGGGGTATCCCGGGCTCCCTCCCGGCGGAGCTGCCAGCAGCTCCTTCAGGAGCCGGGCACTGGGACGGAGAGAGCATCCCTGCGGAGCCCGCCCTCGTTTCAAGGGAGACGAGTGTGCGGGAAGCCAAACTCCGTCACCAGCAGAGAAACACATGCACAATGCACCCCGCACCTGCTGAAGACCACTCTCCACACTGCCCCTTCTGGGGGTCATCACTGGTCCCTCTCGCTCAGATACTTCCCAGCATCTCCTAAGTACCTTTCGCAGACCAGCCTGGAGGGGTAAGGGGGGGAGGGGGTCTGCATCCCTCCTAAATCCACAATGAAAAGCAGTTTCCTCAAATGGCTGCTCCTGCCTCAACATCCATCACACAAGAAGGGAACTTGCCGGGGGTAAAAAGGGGGCGCAAGCAGGGAAGGGAGAAAGAAGCGCAAACTTCGGAGCTCTCCGGTCTCCCGCATGGCAGGGACCGCATAGTAACGACACGGCGGCCACCTCCGACCGACGCATCGCCCCGGCCCGACCCCGCCGGCGCTCGNCCCCCCTCCGCCCGCCGCACCGCCCCGGCCCGCCCCCGCCGGCGCTCGGCCAACACCGGCTCTGGACGGGGCGAGGCGCGCACCGGGCGGCCCGAGGGCGCGGGGCGGCCGGAGACACTTACGGGTTTTGGGGGTCGTGCTGGCCTCCGGCGTGGTGGTGGTCGACTCCTGGAAGGGAGACAAGGTCCAGGACGGCGCCGAGTCGTGGACATAGATCTTGTAGGAGGAGGTAGCGTGTGCCGCAGTGGGCCAGGCGGGCAGCGGCGGGGTGCTGGGGGCGGCGGGCGGCG